>JWHW01029007.1:82785-116566 GCA_000931545.1 Papilio glaucus | reverse complement strand
CGCGCCACCACGGACACCACGAGCCGCACGCCCACCTCCGGCACCACAGGGACCACCACGACGCCATACACTCGCACCACGTGAGTATACTTTTGTATGGAAGAAGAAAGCAAAGAAACAAATGTAGCCTCACCAATTTGATGGTTGGCATTCCACTACCGTGCGGTTTCCTTCCGCGCACAACCGCGCTGTGGAATGATCTGTCCCCAGCGGTATTTCAAAACCAATACGAAGGGTCCTTCAAGAGAGTGTGACTCATTCCTTAAGGCCGGCAACGCATTTACATTTCTTTTGGAGTTGCGGATGTTCATGGGCATTTCAGGAGACCAGCACCTCGCTTGCCACCTTATGCTATAAAAAAAGCGTTTCACCATAAATTAAGTAACTTAATTTGAGGAAGGAGGTAGATAAGAAAAAGGAGAATATGACAGGTTGAGAACAATAACAGGAATTGGAGCCTCATCACTCATCAGACGCAGAAGCATGTGAAAACGTTATTCAGTGACGTCACGACGACGACTTGTCACCATATTTTATAATATTGTAACAAAATATGCTTTTAGTAGTTAGTTCAATATTATGTCAAAATGTAGCCAATAAATTTAATATCATAATTATTCCAATACTTTGGGGGAGGATCTTTGGAACTATTTGAAGACCGTTGGGGCGCACGCATTCTCGGGACGAGGGCGACGGATAGTTGCAGAGTTTTGATTATAAATCATGTATCGTATAGCCTGCCAGATACACTAAATATTTGGATATTAATACGTAACCTCGTCACTTTAATATTTAACTGGTAACAATAACATTTCGTTAAATTTAGTAGAAAATTTAATTTTTAAATATGTGTTAAATTTTTACGCCTAAGTAATAAAACATTGATCTAAAGCATAATTTAAGTTATCTTCTTCATATCTAATAACACTCCTACCGCAATAATTTATTTACTTTAAAACCACCACCACAAAAGACGTACAATAAACGGACTGGCCAGTAGACGATAATGTCTACCAGTCGATCATGCGTTAGAGAAAGAAAAAACAAAGGTTTACACTAGATGTAAAGGAGGTTTTAAATGAATAATCATTTTGTTCAGTGGTACTACTAAGCAATAACATACAAATAACTTATATAACAATTAATTAACTAATATAATTTTCGACTTCATCTTTATTTATTTCATATTTTTCCAATTTCAACAAAGCCAAATCTAAAATCCACGTTATTATTATAAGTAAACTATTGAAAGCATGCGATCATTCTTATGGCAACAATAGGTTATGAGCGATATATATAGATATACTAGTACGGTGCCCACTTTAAAAGATTAGCTGCTCTAATGTTGGGAATGTTCCGGTTTTCGAACGGAATTCTCGACACAATGCGCTTTTGGCGGGAAACTAGATGTCATTTTGTGATTAAATGTCAAATGAAAAGGATATTTATTTACGACATTGGTTGTCTTTTTTATTATGTGAGTAAAATTACGTTAGTTAATTTCATGATTTGATTTTATTAAACAACATGTCAGAAAAAAAACGGCAGCTCTCTCTGTTGCTTTTTTGATACTTGTGTGTGTGTTAGTAAGTTTTATTTTATTTATTTTTGAGGCGCCAAATGGTCTATCTTATTCCTATATTCTATTTTAGGCCTATGTTAATTAATTAATTGCAAGATAATTCCCCCATCTCCATTTCACAATCGGAAGTTTAGATACACGCCTGGTTTCCATCATTTTATAGTAGATATAACCCGCGTTCGTAAGAAGCGGTTCGAATCTCCGTTATTACGGCAAAGGGTTGGACTATGTTGCCGGTGTCAGTGTTTCCATCCTACTATGACGTGGGTACCTTCAAGAGAAGCTTGATTAGGCTGTTACAAAACCAGAGCGTATATTTCGACCACATCACTTACATCAGGCGGGATCGTGTTCAACCCCTCGCTTATTAAAAAAAAACACAGGCAGTCATAAGAACTGCCGACAGAAGTGTAAACTCAAAACATATGGTAAATAGTTCAAAAATAAATAACTAATCGTCAAAAAGAAACCCTTGTACCTTAACAATAAAATTCTAAATTGAATACAAGAAAAATAAAGAAAAAAAGTTCGTCTAAACTGATCCAAACTCAAATAATGTTGCTGACGCGTGTTGCTGTAGCATGTTGAGCATGTTGTTCTCGCGAAACTAAGATCTTTTATGCGTGTACAGTTATCACATGGTGGATTCGGTTACGGCGGCGGCGAGCGGCGCGCGGACTACGGCGCGCGGGAGCAACACGAGCTGGCCCTACATCATGCCCTACATTCCACGGAAGAAACACAGGTAACGATCACATTACCTAGATAAACTTCAATATTTTTAAAGTGCCATCAGCTTGAGAAGATCGACGACATTCACCTGATTTTAAGTGACGTGATTAGAAGTGACGTGAAGTTTATAGAATTAGGCGTCACCCTTCATAGCATACAATAAAGTATTTAGAGCGTTGTTCTGTTACGAAAAAAACGTACTGTTTTAGTTAATTTTGAGCACTCGGGATTCCGTTCCCTCCCTCGAGTGATGGGTCATCTTCAATTTCAATTACATTTTTCGATGTGTCCCTTTTGCGTATAAAAAATAAATACAGTTTTATAACATGTTTATAAATATGTAATATCAACGAAATATTTCTACTGCCCTGAAAGGAATTTAATAAGCTATGTAAATTAAAATACCCGATAGGACGGGAGTCCTTATTATAGAATACTTTTCGATATTGCTTCTATATTGTCCATTTAATACTGATAAAAAATAGCATACTCATAGGTTTTTTTTTTCGCAGAATGCCGGCATGGATGACACGACGGGGTTCATGACGGATCTACCATTATTAAAAAGTAAGTAGGACCTAATAGACTCGGAAACGGCTGGACTGATATCGATGAAATTTTCTGGAAACGTTCACATTAGCTTAGCGGTGTTTCTGTGCTAGGTAGCTATTGGATAACCATAATTCAAGTTCATGTGTTACCACAGTAACCAAAAACAATTTTGACATTTACCTATAATTCCGAATTATTTAATTAAACCATTATCAATTTCGTTTAATATTTTTTTCATAAGCAAAGAGTACTGGCACGCGAGACAAATTTTTTTGTTTTGTTACGCTAAAGAAGTATTATTTCATTTTTTCCGATAAAAAAATGGTTTATTCCACTTTGAGCACCTGAAATTTAAATCACCTGAGTCATGTGACCTTTGTGAACAGAGTGGAATAGTTGTCTATCAAATATATTTAGTGGAATGGAATCATCTGAATTCATAGGGGTGACTTTTATGTTCAGTTGATAATTTATGTCTCTATATAATCCAGATTTTAAAATACAATGACCGAGGTGATATCACCCAGGTTATCAAAGTGGAATAAACCAAAAAAAATACATTTTCATAACGCATCATAGAAGATATTTTTTTACGAAGGAACAAAACCACTTTGATACAATGAATAGAGAATTAACAAAAAAATCCTTCATTAAAAGCTTACAGTAAATAAATAATTATTTCTGAACGGAAACCCGGCGCGGTGCGCGCAAAGAGCTCTCCGTGTTTCTGTCGACTCATACGAAACGCGAGCTTAGTGTACGGTTAGCAAAAAGATGCACATGCACAACACCAGCTACTTTATTCCTATACTTCAGCCTTTAATAACCCACAGCTAAACAATATCTTTAAAAATATACATTTCTCTTAGTCCAATGTTTCAAATAACTAAAACTTGTTTCATAGCAAAATATGATTGTTGTAAATAAACAAACGTCATATTCCATACATGGCGGCCATTATACTTTTAACGGAAATGTAATTTTGTGGAAATCGTGAGAAATTTAAGTTAAATTGTGTAATATGGATAGATGTTATATGGTAATATGAGCAAATGTTGTTTAACGAAAATATTTTGGAATTTACGAAACAACGTAAAAACCTTTGTTTTCAAAAATCTCATATTGCAGTGAAACAAGGTATACAGGTATATCTATGTTTACATTGAAACTAGCAGGGCATCTTGTAGGACTTAGGTTAGGTTTAAAGAATTTATTCTCATAAAGACTTACGTCACTTACAGAGCAGTTGCCATAAATACGTTGGTGTCCGCCAAATGTTTTCCTTTTTCTTGTTACTTTCGTGTCATTTTAAATCACATTTCTTATATGAGAGGGAAGTTTGTTATATACTTAAAGTCCTTCAAAAGTAATATTTTTTTACCGTAATTTGTTCTAACTCTTGGCAGGACAAGTAAACTTGTTCGGCGATTGCTTTAACTAATCTGTGACGTCCCAGTGAATGATATGTTTATTTTTAATAGTTAATAACTTGCCTTATTACGATGCCTGTACTTTAAGTATATTTTCATTAAAAACCTTGTCAGAGGGCGAGGTTTGATCTGTAGTTCCTTCAGTTTAGTTTTTATGGCACAGCCCCAAGCTTCAATCAAATATAATAAGTGTGATTTAATTAAAGAATTGTAGATTGTATAGCTCTCTTGTCGAAGTAAACATCTATTGATATTGCGCAGTGAACCAGTTGGTGAAGAAAGTTTATTTATAATATAATCTATTTGGTCATTCCACGTCAAATAACTGTTGATTCTCAGACGCATATATTTCACTAGTTTTCTGTTGTAAGGGTATATTATTGATAGTGCGTCGTGTGATGTAATAGGTTTGTTTTTAAACTTAAAATTGTACTGGAACTATTCAAACAAAATATCTGCTCAGTCTTCCTGTGCTTGCGTGACAGTATTTTTGGCCCGAAATAGAACAAACATGTATCTTCTGCATATAAGATTATATGGCTATTTAGATCTATCTCTGTTATGGTATTAATATAAATTAGGAAGAGTAGTGGACCCATTACAGATCCCTGCGGGACTCCAAACGAGACTGCTACTGCACTACTTTCAAAACTTTCCATCTTGACTACTTGCGATCTGTTATTTAGGTATGGGTATAGAGATTTAGGTCTTAGTGAAACAAGCCTTTTTATTTTTAACTTACAAGAATTTATCGGACTTACGTTCTAAAGCAAGGATCGGCAGGTAGTTTAAAGTGAGATGAAATAGATACTGTTACAAAAAATTTATAGAGGTCCAGAAAAAAATATAAGGGCATTGAAACTTATGAAAATACTAACCCTTAGTTACACGAAAATTTGAAAATTAATATATTATGTACATTTAATATTGGGCGGTCGGAGTTTAGGTCTTCACCGGTCCGGATACGGACGGTAGTCTGCCTATTGCCGAGCTTTGTTCTAAAACATTTCTAATACTCTGTACGAATTGGTTTTCTTTGGCCTATTACCTCGTGACTGGTATGTAAGTTTCGGCAAGGTTATCCAACTTCCGATGTGTGTGTCTTTGCTTAGAGTAGACCTATGTACAACTACGGATGTCCAATGATGTGATGATTTAAAAAAATAAGCAACCACGCCCTTGACTCAGACAGGTAGGCTGAGATTATATTAAAGTAGTTTAGTATACTTAGTCTAGTATGTATGCTGGAATAGATGATAAAATCTTTAAAATAAAACTTAACTTTGACTTTCTGACCATACTCGATGTTCCAAATTCAAACCGCACGAACGCTCCGATAAATACATGTTATTAACTTATCAAATATTTTTATTGTTAGTTCCATATCGATGACCCGGCGCAGATAAGCCCAGTAATTAGGCCCCGCACCGAACTTATCTCATAGGTGTATCGATTATTTTGAGTAGATTGTGAAGCCTCATCTCATTCAACGGCCGAATGAATCGATATCAAACGAATAAAACGAACGATCAATCATTCTAAATTCAAATTGTGTATTCGAATTTGGAAATGAGAATCGGTAAACCATTTTCGCTGGGCGGAGACCGGTAGCAAATCGTGACTGTGTGTTTGGAAATTAATCACGTAAGGGGAAGGCAGAGGTTATGGACTTCCATTTGACACGATCCTGGCTCAAGTCACCGGTTTCTTCTACATTGTTACACACCGCCTTTTCGTATGGCACCATTCTGATCAATATAAGTTCGTTTAGGACACCTCCCGTCGTCTGCCACTCACTTTTAAACTATAATTATTTACTGTTCCGCTTTTTTATATCTTAATATACCTTCGCAACTTAATGTAACTATCATTTATCGATAAGAAATGGTATTATACATATAATGTATACGCCAATACATGATCTTATATTTAATTCGAAATCCAAATTATAATTGGCCGCTAATAAAAGTTTTTTTAAAGCTACACACGGTGTGAAATAAGCATGGTGCCGCACTAATGACACGGTAATGTTTATTGTATTAGGGTTACCATATAGAAATATTACAATTTGAATAGAGTTCATGCTGAGCGCATGTTTGGGGCGTGGCAGTGATTGTTAGTGTTGCCATTGTTGATATTTGAAGCCGGCTATTTTGTAATTGCACGCATACCGACCGAATATAGATTGACTTGACGTTTTGTTTTCAATGAAAAAAAATCAGAAATAAAAAATACTGTCGACGTAGGTACACGAACGCTATTTAACGGTTTATTATTTTACTCGCGTATTGTAATTGCGGTGGAAAAAGGTTCAAGTAACTATTAATTTCTTACATATCCGATCTAATTTTTTGTAAAATGTTAGTAGATTTTGGAAAGAATGAACTAATATTTGATTTAAACATTCCAACTAATCACGATAAAAGTCGAATGGCGGATTCGAACCCACGTCAACCGAAAATGAGTTCGGTAGTCCGCACCCATAACCGTAACCATTAACCTATTATTAAGTATATTGGCGCTTACTTAGATGATAAATGAAAAACTGTTGGTAAACTCCAGGATGTATATCACCCATACATGTATACACATACACGTCATGTTTTAATTAATTTAGATCAGTCTTAAAATTCAATTTCATTATCTAAAATCTTTAAACGAGCAATTCTTGTATATATATAATCTGAATCTCAGAAACGGCTCCAACGATTTTCATAAAATTTAGTATGAAGGGGATTTCGGGGGAGATAAATCGATCTAGCTAGGATTCATCTTTAGAATATGCCGTTTTATCCGTGTTTTCGGGCATGGATTAAAATAAAAAACCGGTAATGAAACTACCGAGCAAAGCTCAGTCATCCAGGTATTACGATATTATCCAAATAACAAATATCTATTCCGAAACTCACGACAATATAAAAAACAAGACCGAGTATCTTTTTAAGAGAAACATTGTAAATATATAATTTACCTGTATTGAATAGAATAGCATTATAATAAGAGAACTTATATCGATCAGAGCATGTATGCGTTGATATATGGATCTGGAAAAAAGCGAGAGAGGTGTGCCAGAGTCGCGCCAAATGGAAATCCATGATCTCTGCCCACCCCTCTGGACTCCGGTTGCATATTATTATTACCTGTATTAGACACTAGAAATAAATAATCATTTTTGTTTAAAGCAATGAAAGGTCGCGATGGTCTCGGCGGGNNNNACGACGTGTTCTGCTCGGTGCCGGGCCGGCTGTCGCTGCTGTCCTCCACCAGCAAGTACAAGGTGACGGTGGCCGAAGTGCAGAGACGACTGTCGCCACCCGAGTGTCTGAATGCGTCTTTATTAGGTGGCGTACTAAGAAGGTGAGTTTTATTATGGTGAAGGTGACAAACTTACAAGCGGTTCACCTTACGAGGGTGGGTCAAAAAGTTCGCGGAATGGAGGGTAAAAAGTAAGGAATAAAACACAAAATTATTTTTCCTTCTCAATGTATTCCCCCTTAACTCTAATACATTTATTAGACCTATCAATTAATTTATTAATACCTTTGAAAAAAAAAAGATTTCTCTTTGTCGTCAAAATAGGCCGAAATTGCGCTCTTCACTTCTTCATCGCTGGAAAATTTCTTCCCTCGAAGCTCTTTTTTCATTTTTGGGATCAAATAATAGTCACTTGGGGATAAATCTGCGCTATAGGGAGGATGTTCCAAGATTTCGTAGCCCACTCTTTGAACAGCAGCCATCGCAACTTGCGCCTTGTGCACGGGTGCATTGTCGTGCAAAAGGAGCACACCTTTAGTCAATTTTCCCCGTTTTTTTCTCTCACAGCATCTCGAAAACGTTCTAATAGTGCAGCATAGTACTTTCCAGTGATAGAGACACCCTTTTCTTTATAATCAATAAGGAGGATTCCCTCTGAATCCCAGAAAACAGTAGCCATGAGTTTTCCAGCCGACGGAGACACTTTAATTTCTTCGGAGGTGGTGTGCCCTTTTTGTGCCACTGCATGGAGTCTTGTTTGGACTCAGGCTCATAATGATGAACCCAAGTTTCATCGCCAGTCACAATTCGGTTCAAAACTTCATCCTTTTGTTCACCACAGAGCGGTAAAAACTCGCGACAACACTCAACTCGCCGCAGTTTCTGGTGTGGCGTGAGCATTCTCGGCACCCATCTTGCACACACCTTTGCCAAGATGATCGTGTAGGATGTTCAAAATGGTTGTAGCTGATACTCCAATCATTTCTGCAAGCTGTTTCTTCTTTAAACGGGCATCTTCCAATATGATTTTTTCAAGTTTTTCGACGTTTTCTGCCGTGGCTGCCTCGACAGGCCGCCTTGGCCTCGGATCATCTTCAATCGAATCCCTGCCTTGCTTAAACAGGTTGTGCCACTTGTAAACCATGGTTTTACCAGGGCAAGAGTCCCCGTAAACAGAAGACATCTCTTCCAAAATAGTCTGGGGAGGTTTTCCTTCTTTGGTAAGGAACTTGATGACTGCGCGAAACTCAATTTTCTCCATGTTGCACATTTCTTCCGGATTGACTTGTTGATTGATGTGAAGCTCAGGTAATTATGACCAATTTTTTTTGAAACTTAGTATTTATACTGTTAATGAGTGTCACAACTAGTGCAGGTAGTTAAAAGTCACCTTTCCCCCCTCCATACCCCTCATTCCGCGAACTTTTTGACCCACCCTCGTATGTTAAATGACCGCTACCCATAGACCGCAACGTGCAAAATCTCGCAGATGCTACCTACCTATGTTGCCTACCTTTAATGGACAGAGGTTATAGACAGGAAAAAGAATATTGCCTCTTCCTGTTCATCCCCTCCGCGTCCAATCTTCTTCTTTCTATCGTACCCTTGTTAGGAAAGAATGGCGAAGAGAAGAGGCCTTAAATTGGGTCACAGCACGCACTCACAGACGAAACACAGAAGCATACTTTTACTTCACGCCGGTCTTCTGAGAGGTCCGTGTATTTCACGGGTTGTTGCGGGTACTACCACTGTTAAAGTTAGTGGCTTTTAAGAATAAACGTAGGTGAAAACGAATATCAGGATTGGGATAGGTTAGCAAGTATTAATGAATATAATACTTGCTAACCTATCCAGTAATAATATTACGTGTAATGCGTAAATGTAAATTACCATTATTTGACTCTCAGAATTTATTCAGATATAAATTTGAAGAATTGTAATAATCGTATATATAAATATAATAAAACGTACTTACAAAAACTTTTTAAAAATTACTTACTAAAAAAAATTATTGCTTTTTGGTGATGAATGAATGGTGAAAGAATTGATAAGATTGCTTCTTAATATTATTACGGAAAAAATGTCTGGCTACCTCCACTGTTGCAACTTTTAAATAGCGGTCACTTAACAGAGAACAAGCGGTTTACCGGTTGTGCGTATGAGTTCTACCGTAAAACTAATAGATTAATGTAGGTACTATATAGCCAATGCGACACGCTATATATTAATGTCTGCAGAAGTATGAAGTTAAGGTAAACGAGACAATACTTTTTTGCAACACCAAAATCTGCATATATCATTCGAAGAGGACGCAAAAAAATGAAAGTGGATTTAAGGTGCATTTCCAATGAAAAGCTGTAATTACATAAAAATGTTATCCTTGTAGTTTTAACAAACAGGCTTTTGTCAGTTTAGAGGAAAGCAGAATATAAAAAACTACCTTCTTTTTAATCAACAACAATTGGGTTAATACACGTGGGAGTTTTTATTTTCTATAAATCATAAAGCATCATTTCCAAACTTAAAAAAACACAACGGTATCTTTACCTCATAACCATCGATCCGAATCAAACGTCGAATACCTGATCGATAATCTCTTTAATCGAATAGCAAAGCGACTCGAGTCGAGTACGATATCTCGCTCATTAGTTCTCTCCAATGTGTCGATTCATTCGATTTAGTTTTCCATTGATTCTAAATTTATCATTGTCCGACTCGTTAGTTGAGAATGAATCGAGTTTCTTTTATCGCTGGTCAAGCGGACGTGTGAAAATAATAATCGGCACAGATTAAATAAATGTTTGCGTGTTTTTTTAATGCTAGAATAGGCACAATAGCTGATTATTTACTTTGATTGATTTCATACAATTTAATATAATAGTACCGTATTTTGTTCTCAAAAACTATGAAATTTATTTTATAAGCTTATATATCAACACATTGAACTTAAAGCTAAAGGCATTTTATACCAGTCAGTGAGTTATACAGACAAAAAGTACTTACTACTGTCTGCCCTTTTCCGTATGAAGACTTACTCTAAATCCAACAAATATCTATGCCTCTGTTTGAAAAGTATAAGCAATTTGTGTTCCCCTACTTTATACTTGGTAACCTTACCGTTTGCCATTCTCCAGTAAAACCGAACATAGCTCGTTGAGATGAAACCCAAATTTCTAAGCAGATTTTTTATGTAGAATCTCAATTGCAACCTCAGATAATACTTAAATCGTTTTTTTTTTTTATTTAATCAATCAATGTAACTGACAACCTACCTTTATGGAGAAAACTCATCGTCAAAGAAAGAAATTTATTGAAAACAATTTCGTTAACGAGCCTTCATTTCATCGGTTAATACTGGTAGCCTGTTTCGGAGGCTACCCTGTTATTACCAAGTTATTCTTAGGCCTTTAGGACTTAAATTCATTACAAATTTAACTTTATTACCATGTGTTAGAGATAATAATCCAATTTACGAATGCATTTCAATTTGTTTTCTGACGACTTTCTATGCGTCAATCATGAATTACGGTTTTGACGGTAATCGATAGGTTATCTGTGGCTCGATCTAGCGGTCGGTAGCAGCACTACCGCGCGCCGGCATGCGACCTGTCAGTGCTATGAATGTTTTTTGTTCATTTCAAAGTATGAAGCAACGCTACATGACGTTCAGACATTAGAAAAAAAGTGTAGGTATGATTTCTTAGAAGCCTGTCGACGTCTTCGTTTTATTTTTTATTACAGGTTAATAGAAATGTTATACATATTGAACTTACGTCATAGGTTTCAAATTATACTATACTTAAATGTCTCATCCAGGCTCCAATAGCAATTTTTGCTCTCAAGCAGTGAACAAAATCCAATACATTATTGATATCGTGAATATGAATCAGTGTGTAGAAATTGAAGCCACCTAAGTAGGCGACGTCCTTACATCCCACAGTCAGGCGTCGGACGATTTTCGCGAAACGAATTATAAGTATCCGTGTTTGTTATTTAAAAAAATGACTGGTTGTGTTTTTTAATGGAAGCAAGTGGCAAGAGCAAGTAGATCACGAGACAGGTGACCGCCACCCATAGCCGTCTGCAACAATCTAATGAGTTGCAAATGCGTTCCTTTCTTTCCTTATTAGAAACTCATTCATCAGACGAAACGCAGAATACTTCTAATTCACGCTTGTCTTCTGTGAGGTCGTAGTGACCTGTGAAATACCGGTCGAGCCTGCCCATTCGTGCAATAGATGTTGCGAGCTCTACCACTGTTGTGTGGTGAAATCGTGTATAGTCAGCCTTGAGAAAATAACATTACACAGACATCACATTTCACTAGTTAATAAGAAATAATGGTAAATATTTTTGATATCTTAAGTTTTTGAAAAAAATTGAGATCACTGATTTATGCATTTTTTTTTATAAAGAATAAACTAGTGTTTGACCATAATCCCACCTGATGTTAAGTGGTGCCGTGGTCTAAAGATGGTAAGCACTAGTTTAAAAACAGCCTATTCACTCTTCTCTTGAAGGTACCCACGTCATAATTGGACGTGAAGAAAAGAAGAATGTCTTCTCTTGATAATAAAGAACTTTTGTACTGAATTTTATATTAATACTGGAATACATCAAGAAATGAGTTGATTATGGTACAATTAGTTAATAATTATAGAATTTTATTCCGCTGTAAAACGAACAAAAAAGCTGTCAAAATAGTGTCAACCTTTCCGGAGCAATTTAAATGTATTCTTCCGTTAGTCCAACTCGTCGAGCGCATTAAATAATGAATCCAAATTAGATTCATTGTGATACTTTTTACACTTATTCTATTTTGATTGAAAGTATTTATTCAACAATATGAATAATGACGTGGCGAATAACGTTATCTTATTACAATAACGGCATTTATAGGTTATGTCGTATTTGTTATAAATTCCATCATTCACGATCGATAATATTTTTTTTTATTTCAAGTGAGTTGCTCCTTCGTTTGTTTTCCATGTTTATCATTATATTAATGTATAAAATATAACTCAAAAAATGTATTCATTGTTAACAGGGCGAAAAGCAAAAATGGCGGCAGATTGCTTCGTGAGAAATTGGAAAAGATTGGGCTCAACTTGCCAGCTGGAAGACGGAAAGCGGCCAACGTCACCTTACTGACATCACTTGTTGAAGGTAAATGAAAAAGATATACATAGATATAGTATTATATGTGTATTAAGATAATTAACAAATTCCAAGGCACAAATAGAAATTTGCCACAAAATATATTTAACTGGCTCGGGAATATGCGATTCTGAAACGTTTTAGTATAGCGACCACGTACACGCATGACACATCGTTTGACGCATTGATATTGTATGTTCAGCGGAGGCGGTCCACTTAGCGAGGGACTTTGGCTACGTGTGCGAGACGGAGTTCCCGGCGCGCGCTCTGGCGGAGTACCTGGCCAGGCAGTACGCGGAACATGATGCGAGGAGACGACGAGATCTGTTACAAGCCACCAAACAGGTACTACCATTACCGCGATCTTTTTTTTTGCTAATATCCTTTACGCATATACGGCAGTGATTTGGAAAGAACAACTGAGATACATAAAGGCTCCATGGCACGAAGGATGATCGCCGATCTTCGTATGATGGTACTTCAAGAAGAATAAGAAATTTTGTAACAAATTTGAGTAAGAAAGAGCAGTCAAGCAAGTTCACTTGATATTCACTTCCTGTCCTTATTATAAATATTAATTAGTACGAAATAACATGTCCCACGTGGTATCGATAAAGTCTAAATTTGGAAACTGGTCTATTTAAACTTCATCTTGTGCTGGGAGATGTGTCACGACAATAGTTGAATGGCGAATTAAAATCCACGAACTCATGTATCTCAGTTGGTACCCTGTTGGCACTGAAATAGCTTATGTGTGAATATTATTCTCAGGTGACAAAGGAGCTGATGGATCTTTTAAACCAGGACAGGTCACCGCTATGCAATACGCGGCCACCACACTTACTGGAGCCGGCCATACAGCGACACCTCACACACTTCTCGCTCATATCGCACGGCTTCGGGGGTCCAGCTATAGTTGCTGCACTCACCGCTATACAGGTAACATTCAATTACTATGACATAAACAATCTACCAGGTGCTAGTGTCTTCGTCCGCATCATATAATTAATTCGATTAATTTGTATTAAGTTACTAAAAGTATAATTAATTGCATCCCATATTTTTATGGTAGAAGGTGAAAAATGAGCATGCGGGTCACTTGATGTTAAGTAACCACTACCTATAGTCATCCGCAACAAGCAAATGAGTCGCAGATGCGTTGCCTACCTTGAATGGACAGAGGAGGGGATAGACTAGAAAGAGGGTGTTACCTTTTCCTATCCATCCCCTCCCCGTCCAATCCTCTTCCCCTTCTCATCCAATCCTTATTAGGAAAGGATAGGAAGGGGACAAGGACTTGAAGGATTGTCTATGAGTCCTTGTCCCCTTCTAAGAACTATATTTTCATTAGTATCTTCCCATTAGCAATATCGAATAATGAGCATAGATAGCTTTAGCAATATCAATTTCGAATATAACAGTATTTACCCGTTCAAGGTTCACCTGAGGGTTGTATTTAAAAAAAATCCTTAGGTTGCATTCAAAGGACAGTTACACGTCAGGTTTAGTAATTTCGGCTGCGAATTAACAGACTTTTATAGTAGGTAGGTACTAGACATCGACAAATGGTCGATATCCCACGATATTCCTTATCAAATGTTCTCGAGGTTTTTGCCTTACGTATTGTAAATTAAAACTTTATAATAATGTTTATATTTCTTTATTACAGAATTTCTTAAATGAATCTCTCAAGCACTTAGATAAATTATATCCTCAAAGCGGTATGGTGTCTTCGTCGATGGACAAAACTAAAATGGACCCCGACATCAAAAAGTAACACAAGAACAAAAATGGCGTCACCGGTGTTTACAGTAAACACGATTGCGCCTCAATTCCAACGAATATGGACTTCCGTTCGAAAATGTTGCCAGTATGGACAGTGTATAAATTATTTTTGACAGATATAATTAAACATGTATTACAAACGAAATAGTACATTATAGTGATAATTTCGCCCATAGACATTTACAACATCAATTGTATAATTTGTAAAATTACAGTATTGTAATATCCAATAAGGTATTATTGTCCGATAATAATAAATTGTGTACAGTACAGAAAAATTATGCTTACCGATGTTCCGATGATAAATCGAAGTTCATCATTGGTGCGACTGATACTCTGTACCTTTTTAAGTCATTACTGTACCATTAACCTTACATAGATACACTCATAATGGACGATTCAACATTTTGACGCAAAAACCATTTTGAATGCAATATATGTCGCCCGGAAAATTTTCTACGTTAACTAAAGTAGGAAAAAAACTTTTGATGTATCTTATGACCTCAATCATTGCGTCAATCTATGACGGTTGTTAAATGTCACATCCCTCATACTATAGTGAAGAATTAAAAATGTATTAATACTTTAATTTAAACAGATAAATTTCATACCTTATTAACTGTGAATTTTGATAGATAAAAAAAAACTGCCATTATGTGGATCTTATGTGATATACGAAGATGCGTATATTTATTTTTATGATGGCGAGCCGCTTACAAAAAGTGCAATTATAGTACTCAAGATTGTGAGAATATTGTACATATAGACTTATGAGCAACCATAGTATTATTTAAGCATTTACTTACATTACTTTGTTAAAGTACAACAGTCATATTGATTTTAATAAATGAAGGACCATAGACAAGATAAAACATAAAAATAGTTACTTATTAATCTCTAGACAATCCTACTAAAAGTGTAGGAAGAAAATAATTTTTATACTTTCTTCCTACACTTTTGTCAGCTAGTAACATTTTGTTTATTGTGACCACTTCGTTAGCGAATAAAGTAATACGAAGAGTTTTGAAAGAAAACAAACTAATTATATTTTGGCAATAAAATGAAACTCTCACAGACGCACCTGCCTACAGAAGTCTCACTGAGATACAGATCCCTTAAATTGTATTAAAAAAAATAATCAAACAAATTCTATAGATTTATATAAATTTTTTAACCGTCCAAGATGTTATCAAGATATTTTTTCTAAATAGCGGATAATGAAATATAACTCATTTGTATTCCTTTTAAATTTTTTAAACAACAATGGACTTTGTTTTTAAATTTCCTTGACTATGGTCCGGCATTTTATAACAAAGCAATAGCATCAGGTGACTAGACAAGGAAACATATCAAACATTGTGTGTAAATATTAAATATAATAACAATAATTTTTTCACCTTCACTCTACGAATTTAGGTATATATTGAAATAAATTTTCGAACCTCTTTAGTTTATAATGATTAGGTTATAGTTTTGCTAGTGAATGTGAAAGTGTGCCAATTAGTTGATATACGAAAAGCATCGTTGAAGAATTCCATTTAAGTATTTAATATATATTTATTCTTAATACGGTCTGTATATATATAAGATAAATTATAATTACATTCGATTTATGTTTTGTATTCTTAAATTCAGTTTGAATTTTGATTTTTTTTTCAAAAGTAAACGAAATCAAGTTTTATTTACGGTCGGATTAAGTAAGATATAGCTAATTTTCTGAACGAATATGAATTTTAAATGAGAAAATCAAGTAAAAGATTAATTATACAAATAAGCCTAATTGCCTCAGTGTGTGGTTCAATAAAAAATGTCACTCGCATACTATAATCAAAATAGAATAATTAGTAATGAAACTATTCCTCTTTATTTAATATTTTTCATCGAAAGCAAAATAATTTTCAACTCGGAAGAGTTTCAAAACAGAAGTTTAATCAAAATTGTTACGCTCTCACGCATTTAATACAAATCATTACGAAGAAATTAATATGCATCATACAAAAATATTTAAATTTATACTCTTTCACATATTTTATACTTGAGATGTTGTACTGTCGGGCCTGTTGGCGGTTTACCACCTTGAGATGACGACGCGGAAACAATAATTAATAGGATGCTTTTAATATAAGCTTTTAAATGTTAATGTTCAATATAATATTCAGAAATAATGGTTTCTTCTTAATAGCAAAGGTTGTAAAAATTAAGAAAGGAAAACAAAGATAGTGGTCATAAAACACGCAGGGATGCAGAGTGGTATACGACTGATTGATGTTTACTATTATCCCGTCGTTTACGCAAATCGGTTACGGTACCTAATTGGTTATTTGTAATAAGTGGGGGAATTTGTCTCGATGCAAGGAATAAGCCTATTTTTCTGTAAGTGGAATACCGCCAAAGGCACCGACTGTACATACCTACTTCAGTTAATTTAAACATAACTAGATCAAAAACTCGCAATTCAGTTGTAAAGTTTATATTAAGATTTACATTACAACAAGTATATTATTGTAATTTAAATGTTAATACACAGATACAGCTGAAACCAATAAATAGTTCAACATAAATTGGCGCTCGGGGTTATGTGTGCGTGTGTTTGCCGATATACGGCCTTGCTCTGTACGGCAACTTATTACGCAAACACTATACTGTGCGCCAAAATTAGTTGCACTATTAAAAATAGGCTGACCGAACAAAAATGACAAATTTCCAACTGAACACTAAGTGAAATAATATGCATGATTTAGCATTAAAAACTATTTTTTTATTCAATGTAAAACAACGATTGTGAATAAATTATATTAAAAGAATGTAAATGGATGTATGATTTGTAACTTGTATTAAATGTTGATAAATGAAAGTATCATTTATCTTGTTTTGAGGAGTAAATGAATAATGTTTAAAGAGCAGGAAATGTATTCATTTTAATCTCCCCAGGTTTCACGTTAACTGAACCGCTGATGACATTGTTGTTCTTCTTGTTATTCTAGTGTGGTTATATTGGGATAAGAAAATATGTCGTTTAAACTATGTGACACGGAAAAACTAGTTTCTTAAGCCTCGAAATACAAAGGCAAACGTATGTTATGAAAGTAATTTAAATCAGAATGATTTTAATTGATTACCGTACGATATGTACGACCGTAACGATAATTCGTTCAAAATTCTTTACTCATACATTTCATACTTATGGCTATATAGCATGCATAGACAGTAAAAGTATATACTGAGAAAGAAGTGTATAAAACTACTATGTTTGAATATATAAGAAATGTTATGCGCTCACGCCCGTAATCCAGAAGGAATGAAATCCATAATCTAGGCAGAGATTATGGATTTCATTTAGCACGATCCTGGCACACCTCTCTCGCTTCTTTTATATCTGTCACCGACCGATTGTCAGAGCAGACGCTTTATAATTGGGCTAGGCAAATTGTAAACTGTCGGCACATTCTAAGTTGACGATCGAATAATTGACAATATGGGGCAGTAAATACGATAAAAATGTCGTTAAATGAGATATATTACGATAAGATTGTCGAAATTCGTATCCTGCGTCATTTCTTTTCTTTTGGCTGGCAAGCTGTTGCTAAAGATAAACAAACAAAATGTTCTTGTGATGTTATTTTCAATTATTTCGTACCATTAGTTACTAAAATTATAAATTACATCTACAGACTGAACTAAAATTAAACCTATTATTTATTTTGACAAGAATGGGTATTGAAGACAATGAAAAATAATTTATTAGTGAATCCAACGATATGTTTTTTGTTTAAATAATTTTTAATGTTTAAGAAAAATGTTTAATATTACATCGTAAGTTGTTACGTCTATATCCAGTTGATAAAGGTTTAAAATTCTTTTGGTTATTTTTCATTATTTAATTAATTACACAAGTTATTTATTTTCCAACAGGTTGTGTGCGAAAATAAATAACTTGTGTAATTAATCAAATAGTTATTTCTTTACGTTTAGCGACTGACTAAAGAATCACTGGCATCGAATAAAAAAGCGGGTCTCAAGTTTCGACCAATCAGCGCTCAAAGTTCGTTTTGTAGACAAAGACGGTCATGTCTATTGGATAAATATGCGCCTGCCTTACATCGCCTCTTTGTAAAGGGCCTAAAAAAGAAACGGCATATTCTCAATAATTCGTTAAACTGACAATGTACCGACCGTTTAGAATTTGCCTAGCCCCATTATAAAATGCCTGTCCTTACAATCGGTCGGTGACATATCCATACATCTACGCATACATGCTCAACGGTTATGGGTACTACATAAATCGCCCTTTTTAGTACCTAATTAATCTGATCGATGTAAGTTCTCCTAGGGCGTCCTCTGCCAACGCCGCCACTCGTTTTTGCAACATAAATTTGTTTCGTTACTCTGTCTTCATTCATCCTTTCAACATGCCCGAACTACCGAACCATACCTTTCTCAATTCTAGTCAAAACATCCACTTTTAAGTCACAATTTTCCCTTATAACGCTATAATAATAACACAAAAATCATACATGGCTTAAAGGTGTTGTTACCAGGCCATAAAATCCTTATTAAAAAAATTTATAAATAAAAATCATACATATATTAAACTCTCTTTTATTCAAAAAGTTTAATAAATTAAATGTATGTAATATGTATAAAGTTAAATGTAAATAAAAGACCTAAAATTAACATAATTTTAAAAAACAAGTTTTTTATACCCATCTATTAAAATAATTGTTTAGATTACTTTATCTCTGGTAATGCCTGTCATTGTCAGATGTCATTGGATGTCATCATAAAGAAAAGAACTTTAAAAATGTTACCGCGCTTTTCCTTGAAAAGTGTTTTGTTTACTATTACTAATATTCAAAATGGAAATAGATGAATCCCCTAGACCTAATGTCAAGTGTTTTAAAAGCAATCTTCAGTGTTTGGGACCACTTAATATCGATTATAATGCTTCCAGCACGACGTTTATACTGTGGAATAAGTACGAAATTTACATTTACGAAAATTTTGAATTTGAAAGTGCGTCAAAAATAATATTACCTGAATTCCAAATTTTTTACCTAATTTCGTCTAATAACTTTATAGTTACTTTAGATTTCGCTGGAAATGTACACACTACGTCTATGAAATTTAAACAATCAGCACCAAAACGTTTTAAAACGAACTTTTTGCCTAGAGAAAAATGTGTACTTGGTTGTACACTGTATACAGCTCAAAAAATATTAAGTTTGAAATTGGAAAGCAACACTTATTATCTATGCATTAATAATTTAAATGCGGAATTCGAATTACAAAACAAAATTAAGTTGATTTTTTCTCATGAAAACAGCCACCAATCACAAAATGAGTTAAATGCGTATATTTTACAGTGTTACAAACTATATGAACAGCACGATAACATAATGAAAATCTATAACGTGGATAAAGATTTATCTAAGGATTATAATTTAATTATTATTTGTTGTGACAGAAGAGTTTTATATGGATGTGTATTATCATTAAAAACACATGTAAACGAAATTATATTACAAAATCTATTTAGTGCTCCTTCAAGAATTTGTGATGTTAAAGTGACTGAAGCAGATCATGGGAGTATATTAATAAGTTTAGAGACAGGTACATTAATTAGAATGTCACTGATTGATTTGAATAAATCTTCAGATATTGTACATTTAAATACAACTATTTCAAAATGTGTACCATTTAACAAATCTATTTTATACACGGATGGAATATCAATGTGGAAATCTAATAATACCTTCACAACAAATATAAATTTTCAACAATTCCTCGTAAAGCAAGTTAAGGATTTTGTATGCTTTGGTGATCAGATCCTTTGTACCACATTTACAAATTTAATATATTTATTTAGTGTTGACAATGAAACATCATATATAAAATCATTATCAAATGAGTATTGTGAAGCTAGAAAAGTTCTAAATGAGTCAGGATATGCTTATAAAATTTTGGAGGAAGTAGAGAATAATTATAAACTTGAAGAGAAAATTAGAGAAGAAAGTAATTATATAACAGCCTTGTCTCTGTCAAATCGTCCTGATATATTAGATAATGACATACATTATTCTATTATACTTCACAATAGTTATGAAGATGTTCTTAAAGAATCTATTGATTTAACTTTGACGGATAGTGTTAAAGAATATTTTGCAGCCAATATACTTAGCTTATTAATAAAAATCTCACTTACATTTGAAAAGCATAAAATAAATGATGTTTTATTACAAGTATTAAGGGATTTACAAATTCATATAACATTATTGTCAATGAATAAAGTGATAAAAATTACAACAATAAGGATTATTGATGAATTAAAAAATATAAATTTACTTATTCCATTGCATAGCAAAGTTGCAGGCACAACAGTGACTGTTAATATTAAAATTGTAAAAAGAATACCTAGGTCGCACAGAGAAATGTTATGGACCATCATGCATCAGAAAGAAATAATTCTAAATGCTGAGCACTTCATAAAATCTAAGATTATTAAAAATAACATAGTTCAATTAAAAGAACCAGAAAGTTCTAATGAAGAAATAATAAATCAATTAGCATATAACTACAATAAGCATTTGTTTCAATTTACTGCTGTTGAAAACAAAAGACAATATGACGAATTCTCTTTTTATGTGAAACTCCCTAACAATTTTAAAGAAGCATTTCAAAACGAAAACTACTATAAAAACTTATTTAGCACAGAAAAAGCATTAAATCTTCTCAAGGAAAACACATCTGATGATTTTTTGAAAGCAACAAATAACATAATATTTGAAATTGGCAACAGTAAAGTTAAAGTTCAGATAATTAATGATGAATTTGTTGGCAACTCATTGAGAGTGACATGTGAAAATATGAGAATAGGCTTTGATATGAGGAACTTCTACTGTAATTTGGCATACAACAACTTCAGTAAATGCGAACCTGGCAAGGAATTTATCAGATATACTTTGTATACTACAATTGAGGTTAGTAATATTTTGCCCATATTAACATTGGCTGATTCAGGTGGGTGGGAGCAAAGGAGTTTAAGACATCCTAAAATCAACAGAATTCTTCTGTGACAGGTTTCAAAGGGAACTTGACAATTTTTATTCTAATTAAATTTAAAGTTCTAACTTGAACTGTATAAAATGTTTTACTAAAAACCTACCTGTAGGAGAGTTAAACCCTTCTAAAATCACAATCCTGGATCTGCCACTGATGATATTAGTAGAATATGTTAAAACCAATTAATAATACTTCAAACTAACTTGTCACGAAACTCCATTATTTAAACAACAAAAAGGTGATCAATTGTAAATAATTTAAGGCACTTAAGAAAAGGAAGAGTTGTGGAATGCCAAACATATAGATGGATGGAATTTAGACCTTGGCCACATTGAAATGTAGCAAAAGTTAACGAGTTTAGTTTAATATCTTATGAAACAAAACACATTTTTTTGCAGAATATTCAAAAAGGGATTAGACAATGCATCACAGATGGAAATGGAGATGACCTTAAGGCCTTGTTCAAGCAACTTCAAAGCTATGTATTTGGTGCAATTCCCTTATAAAGATACATAGAAGATGGAAGCTGCTGTTCTCGGAATGGTATTCTACAAAAGTAATTGCTGTATACCACTTAGGTCATAAATAACATAATAATTTGTGCTGTTACAAGTTGGTCATACTGATTATTGACATTTGAGAGATCATGAAGTTATTCCTTTGTTTTTTTTTTTGCATAATAACAATATTTCCTCTAACATTGATTTTTATTTGTGTCAAGTTAGAGTTATATAGCCTGATTTATAATGAGATGTCTAAAATGTAAACACAGGGGACCCCCATTAAAACATAAATTGCACCTATTTTGTTTCATAAATGTTTACACCTTTTTAATGTGATTTGATAAAACTAAAAATTTTGACATAATTCCATTTTATACAATCATTATAACAAAAGACTATGTACGAGGGCTATTTAAGAAATACCCATTTTCTAAATGTATTGATATCACTGGCCGACAATATGCAATGTCGGATTAGATTGAAACAAAGTCTTATTTATTATATACTCTTCTTAGCAAGAAGATAAAAAAGTTGATACAAATTTGAGAAAAATCTCAAAAAAGTTTTTTTTTAGAGATTCCCTTTTGTCGCTACAAACAAACGTCAAGTGATATTGAAAGCTTATAGTCAATTCCATACATTTTGGACTTGATATGGCTAATGGAATGTTACTTTGTCTAGGACCCCAGGTTCTTTAAATAATCACAAGGGAAGAGAAATGAGAATAAAAGACTCAAGAATATAATTAAAATCTATTTATTCTTAGACCATTTTCCTCAGGAGTTCATTGATCTTGTCCTCGCGGTTACCGAAGTCCCCGCCGTCAACATAATGTATGGTCTTCTTGCGCCAGCCGCCAGTCGGGTTGTTTAGCTTGAAGGGCCATAAGAAGTTGCTGGCGTACTGCAAACAAACACCGTAATTAGAATATGATAAAGTAATATTTTGGTTTACTTGACAGGTCAATATTTTTCAACTCAAAATGGCTTTAAGGCTTCATTTACATTTGATCCAATTACAAATTAGCTGAGCAATGTGTAAAGGTAGTAAAATAAGGTAAGAAGTACCAGGAACACATATTTCTAAGTGACTATTGTACAAAGACAAAAAAAGTTATTTGATATGTTATTTGACAAATTATTTTTTGTCAATGTGAAAATGAATTCCGTTCACTTACCAACAAACTTCTACACTTTCCACGTAGATTCTGACGCCTGACAGACTGGATTCAATATCAAAAAAATATTTTCTTTTCTCAAACTCACCTTGAACTTTTCACCGACTGTGAAGATTTCGTGAATGAGGTCCTCGATACAGATGATGTTGCTGCTCTTGCCGAGTTTCTCCTCAATAATTTTGTTGGAGGTGATCGGCATGCGCTGTCCCTTGACCTTGGCAAAACCACGTTTGTAGATCAACTGCAAAAAAAGAAAAATTCTTATGTTTTATGGCTATTCACACATTACATCACAACTTATGGTGTTGGTGATGAGTACTATTCATAAATTTATAGAATACCAATAAATCCATACCCATAACCGATGAGCATGTAGACGTATAGATGTAGATAAAGTAAGAAGTGTCGGGATTGATAAATGGAAATCCTTAATCTCCGCCTACTCCCCTGGGTTACGGGCGAGTGCGCATATCTTATATTTATATAAAAAGATATAATTACATTTTGTCTATCGTTTTTAAAGTGTTATCACTTAACCTGCCCCTTGATTATGATAACAAAGTTCTGCTGTTAATTTGGTATTTGTTTCACCCCATAAATAGTTATAATCATATTAGTGAAAAGATTTTTCTATTTTTCTGTCAATATCTATTTATTTAATATCTTTGAATATGTTTGAGTGCTAGGAAAGTTGACTCAGCATGGTGCTGGTCACCATAGGGGCACACAGTTTTGATCTGCGCTCCTTGTGTCTACACAGCCATATAGTCTGAGAGACTCGTGCGGAGCGCAATATAACTATAAACAGTAAAACATCATTTATCCGAGGTAACTCTCCCCCCACATAACCTCGGATAAACGGAGTGCTCGGTTGATTGAAGGATAAAAGAGGTTTTAATGTACATAATTTTTTTTATGTAATATTGGCAAATGAACATCAAGCATCTTCAGTTAAATGAGTGTCAATGTCCAGAAACACTACAAAATCACAAGATGTCAAGAAGAAAATCACTAGACATGTTGCCATTCCTTAATTCAAATATTTAATATTGTTTAAATTTTTTATGGGCCACTTACCAAAAAGCATTCTAGAGCCAAAAAAGGATTTATTGCCAATTTTAACAGCAATTAGTAAAAAGAATAAAAAACTATTCAAAATAATGTCCTCACCTCCCGCACGCTCTTGAGGTTGGGGTAGCCCCAGGTGACGTAGGGCTCCGCGATGCGCAGCATGTTGACGGTGGCCTTGTTCAGACGAACAAACACACCATTGTTGATCTGACGCAGTCTGAACAATTGCAGAACTTTTCGGACCTAAACAAATGTTCATAGATATAACATTATTGTATATCAAAAAGTTTTAATTTACAATTTAATAAAATACTTTATTCTTATTCTGAACATTCCATATTATACATCACTTTTATTGGCCTTCTGATGTTATGACATTACTTCAAAATTGCAACATTATGTTATATGTAACTCAAATTGAAGAATGATAAACACAACCCCTGTCACATATAAAATCACTCAGAGGAAATTAAATTAATTTTAACTTGTTTGAGTGCTAGGAAAGTTGACTCAGCATGGTGCTGGTCACCATAGGGGCACGCAATTTGCTCTGCGCTCCTTGTGTCTACACAGGCATAAAGTCTGAGAGACTCGTGCGGAGCGCAATATTACCATATAAAAATATTTCAATTGAAATATAATTTATAGAATCAATTAGGGATTGCGAATTTACGGACATCGTATAGCCCGCATAAAACAAGATCAACCAATATACCGGTCAACATTGCAGGTGTCCATTAAATAAAAACAGCATGGAGGACCTTTTTTGGAATTAAAACAAACAAAAGAAGATACTTATTGTCTCTTGAGATACCTATAAATTAAGTATTATAATGTGTATTGACAAATACTTTCCAATAATAAAATACTAAATCTGCAAGATTTCCAAAGTCTTGACTTAAGTGCCTTCACTTTAGACACGCCGATTACGTATCTGGAGGTATATCTTACATCTTTGACTAAACCCATATTAAAATTGTATTCATACAAACAATCAAAATAACTTACCTTGGGTGATACTTGGTTGATACCACGGATACGAATGACGAAGGCAAGCTTAGCCTCACCGGGAACGTAATAGTTGCCTCGGTTGCGAGCCTATAAGAAAAAAATTACCATAATGGAGAAAAAAGAATAATTTTATAGGATGGCAAAATAAACTAGTTCAGTGTATCCATAGCACAGAAAGAATACTGGGTCCTATTTTTTTTGGAAATACATAATTTCCTTAAAAAAAGAAGCCCTTTGAATTATGCCTCTTTAATGTTGACTTAAATAGTTGTTTTATAGTATTTTATTCCTTCCAATATGTATAAATGAGATATAGATAAAAAAAGATGGTTACTCTCTTAGCTATCATGCTACATCAAAAACGGTTGCACAAGTTTATATTTAGCTAATTATTAAAAATCCTTAGACTTCTATGTGAATGAGGGCCTGCATCACAAATCATTTCAATAAGGATAAAATATGTATCCCATTATTGCATTCCATTGTAAGCATGCTATTTATTATGTACCATTATTTTTATCATATAACATTTCACTGGCCTATTTACTTACTAATAATGTACACATGATAAAATAAACTTACTTGTCTGGCTAGCCTAATCTCATCACGCTCCTTGATGCGGTACTCCTTTACGTACTGCTCTGCCCTCTTGAAGATCTCCTGCTTCTTCTTGATGGCCGCTGACCTCCTCTTAAGCGTGACCTGAAAGTTATAAGAGATTAAATAAACATCTATGTAGTTTGTTAGAGAGAAAAACCTAATGAGATACATTTATCAGATATTTTAAGTAACAGCATTTTAATCAGATGAACTATGCCTTTATAATTTAGTATCATCATAAAAACAGACAAAAAAAAACTTATGCCATATATCTATAAAATTAAAAGAATGGTAAAGACCTTTTAAACTAGCTACACTTTGCACATTCACCATAAGTTGTTAGAGAATTATCTAATTGACATTATTATGAGCACCCAAACTTTCACCAATTATTCATTCTTAAGAAAAAACACTCAAACATTTACTTAGTAAATAAGACCGAAATTTGATTTTTTTTTATAAAATAACAAAAGTAATCCCTTATCACCAGTCACAAAATGTTTTAAAATTGAATAATTGATATTTTAAGAGTTTAGGTAAACATTAATATTTTTATAAGAAATATAAAACATGTCACATCATCTTAATCATTATAACTGAAATCCACTGTATGTTAAAATAAAAAAGTTTTTTCTTTTGAATTACTTCTAACAGAAAACAAAAAAATTCTTCGAATAATATTTTTCTAAACTTGATAGAAACAAAATTTTTGTTCTATTAATAAGCTAATAAATGAGAAAGATATGATATTTATCAACAGTATTAAACTTCATGAGAAATAATCTTATAACTAAGTCCTAGAATAAAGGTATATTCATAACAGGTGATAAAGATACAAGCAAGAAATAACTTTAATCCAATGGTATGTAAGGCTAAGGCTACCTATAAATTAATCTTGCTTTTATAATAAAATCATAAAACATACTGCAATGCGTCGAGTGCGAAGTGCATCTCTCCTTTTACGGTGTTTCAAAACAGACTCTGGTACGGCAGGGAGCTTTTTGCTGCCCTCCTTGCCTTTAACAGGCGCCTTTTCAGTCTTCTTCTTTTCTGTTACCGCAACCATTGTGCTGAAACATTATAAAACACAATTTTATATCTTAAAACCATAGCAAAGAATAGAATATGTTTAAACAGATATCTTATATATAAAAATATTCGTTAAAATGGGTTAAGAGTGCGATGCTTTATTGATTATTTTCGCTTATCCAATATGAACTTGAGAATATGAAAGAGAAAACAATGATTTTTTTATTGATAGCAACAGTGTAAAGTGGCATGGTAGATATTTATTTTTGTAAGTTTTAGGTTATAATTGACCAAATAGTATTGTGAATATAATAAATACAATATTTATCTACTTCTTGATCTCCTCTGAGCAAATATAATAATAATACTGGAATATGTATTAAATGATTAAGTATTGAACTTTGGCATGAAAAATTTATAAAACATGCAAAACTACAAGCGCTATTCCTCCATTAGACACCAAATTTCTAGGTTATAATAATGTCCCATAAACATTTATAATATTGATTGGAAGTTAAATTATTTAAAAATATTATGTTCAGAAAAATAAGACTCAATTTATAATAAGCAGTCGTCTAACACGTTGTAATGTAATACTGCCGCACGCCGTACACTTAAATTCGATCACTATTTAGATATATACCACAAGTACACATATATGTTATTTTATTCTGCACACTTATTCGGATTCTCTTTAAATATTCGTACTTATTTCATACTTAATAGTTAAAAAATATAAATTTTTAACAACCTGCGAGGCAAAACTCCACGCGGCACGTGTGTCAAATTATCAAAAGAACGACAAAGGACATAGACTTCCGCTTGCCGCCATTTTAAAATATTTTTACTGGCAGCACTCCATAACAAAAATTAATGAGTTTAAGTTAAATTTAACTTATTGCGTCAATTAAAAAATATATTTAAGGCCAATTTTGTTAATTTTAATTATTAAACCTTGTATTTTAAAATATATGCTATTCAAATTTAATCGAGAGAATATTTCAAAAATATTGAAGAACCGGTGTCGTTATAGAAACAGACATTTGTTATTTATAATTAGTGACAAATTTAATACTTATTCACTTCAGCTTTAAAAATATCTAAGATTTTCGAAATGGTAGAAAAATCCCAGCCCCTGAGTGCCTTGGAGGTCGGCGAATTGGATTTATTCGTGGACAGCATGGAACCTTCCGATATCGAAAATATTGGGAATCAAGGGTAAGTTTGTTCTAAGCCTTGATAGTTTTTGCTATGTCGCACAAGTGCGGGATGCCATTGAAATACCGTATATTTGTATACCGTATATTAGCATAGTAACAAAAAGTTTTCAAACTGAAGAATGCTGTATCTGAAACAGGCCTATCGAGAATGATTTTTCTCCGGTGTCACGAGATGGACCAGCATCCTTGTAATTATTTGAAGGTGTACTTAGAAACAATAAACTTCCTGCTCATCTCTACACTTAGTTTCATAAATAAACACTATATTTATAAGAACATTCCACTGTCGCAGTTGGATTGACTGGCATATAAGACTTCAGAAATTAAATCAACAAGCTGTATTAGAAGCATCATCTATGATGGAAGAAGCTACTAAAGAGACCCTGATTTCTCATGGCAAGGTAATTCAATAATTTAAAATGCTACATAACGATTTAAATTTTGAGTTTTAAGGTCTTGGAAAATTGTAGTAATATACGAATGTAACATTGGTGTCATATTGAAATGGTCTAGAACAGTGGTTCCCAAAGTTGATTGAGCTCCTCCGACTCATCTAACAAAAATTTCCAATCTTGGGAGTCGTAGAAAGACGGGTCAATGTAGCGACAAATTATTGGCAACACTGCCGTCCGGCTGTTAGCTGGGTTGGTTGAGTCCTAGATTTAGGGACCATAGTATGGTAATCTCGGCTCTAGAACTCGTACGATATTTGAGATAAATCCAACCACCACTTTACCTTGTATCTTACATTTCATAGCTACCAGTACTTGTACACGAGGCTATTTGTATTCAAGTATGGCGCTTGAAGATATACCCCCAAATGTTGAAACTGGAACCAGCACCAGCTAACACATTCGGTATATACATGGTGGTAAGTTGTCTAATCTAATGGTAATTGCAAACCCAAATATCAGTTTAATCAATTGTTATCCTTTGTCGTCTCCACGCAAAATATCGTTAAATTGAAATAAAAAAAAAATAGCACACACACAAATTGCGGTTATGCTAGTGAATTTATAAGGTCAACTCCTATCGCAAAAACGCATTAACTAAAGACAGAGAATGTAAATATCAGCTTTTTTTAAGTGGATGGAGTTGCGCGGTTCTTACTACTCATTAAATGTCATGAGATCAGTATATTATTTATTTATACTGATCGTTGCTCTCAGTTATATCACGAGGCAGCAGCAGTTGGCCTGTTGGAAACAGTTCTGTTTCACGAAGACGGAGTGCAATGCATCAGTGACGTTATAATCGATCTTCTGCAGTATGCTACAGAACAACTGACCTCTTTAATTGTGCTCCTCAAGTAAGTGTCCCCTATGCCCTAAGATTTTTTAATTGCAGGGTAACAAGCAAGTGCCATTTAGGTTTCTGTCTCAAGATTAAGGCAGGATCAAGGATCCGAAGGAAATAAATTTGAAATAACACTGGCCGTACTTAATTTCACGCAACGTAAGCACATGAACTGCTGATGACTTGCTGGCTCTCATATCGATCGTAAAATGAAATACCTAATCATTTTTATTTCAGTTTTATTTAAAGTACAGTATAAACCAGTCACATTGCCTGGCCATATACTCTGACATTTTACACATGCGTTTTGTTGGTCTCGATGCTTCTGTAACGTTGAACACCAGCTTTCGAGATATAAAAATCTACTAATCTAAGTATTATACATTTTTGTTTCTGTTAGCGACGGTTACTTGAAACCAATGTCAGGAAAGGAAACGGACAGCGAAACGGTGATAGAAGAACTTGAGCGGCAGAAGAGGGACCTGCAGTTTGATATAAGCATGAGATGCATCTCCATTGTGAGGTAAGATTAAGTTTTTCGTTGTTTTTACAGTATAAATGTATGTTATTTTCGTGGTATTTTATTTTTAGTTCGTAGTACATATTAGTTAAATTTTCGTAATTTTGTATTTATATTTTACTGTTTGTCGAGTTTATACTTAAAGCGAGTTATATTGTATTAAAATTGTAAATATCGCTTTAGGTATCTGGCAGAGCATATGGAAGCGGCAGGTTCGGGTGTGTCCATTGCGACCAACCTGTACAAAACCAACGACGTACCATCCATTCTATGTCACCTGCTGCAGTTGGAGCCATGGAAGAAGGACAACGACAAAGGCGATCTACAAATATTTAACTGTGAGCAAATGTTATCCACCGAATAAAACATAACTTGTCAGAACGAAAGTTTAGCAGAAAGTTCTCGGTTAGTTGGTGTCGATCAGAGTAGGTATTCTTATACTTCAATTAATGAAGAGTTACGCCCGTAACCCAAAGAGGCAGGCCGATATTACGGATTTCCATTTGCAACAATTCAGGCACAATTGCTTTTTACATACGCGTAAACCTTACCCTTACCCATCGGTAATAGGTATGCTACGAGCAGTAGGTGTACGAAGCATATGGAGCAGTGAATAAAAACAATGCACCTATGTAATGTAAAACTCTAATGTCCCGCATTGGAGTTTCCTCTTAGTTCTCTTCTGAAATCGTATGAGAGTTGGGGTGTCAATACACAAAACATCTCGCGGGCAAAAGCTTCACGTTTCAGTGGCATCAAGAAATTGTTGTTGGTATCCTTGCAATATAAAGAGACTTAATAATCATAAGTTAGACACTTCAATTAAAACACAACCCTTTAAATATTATTTTGTTTAGTTGGGCGTTGGTCGAAGCCGAATCACGAAGACTTATCGCAGATGCACCGCAGCGAGGCGCAGCTCTGGCTTTGTCTACGCCAGTTACTTCTGGAACCTCGGCTTAGACATTTCTACGTTATCGATGAGATCCGACGCACTTCTTTTTGTCGTGTACGTATTAAAAAACGAAATAACTAAGTGTTAATACATTTATTAACGTAAAAAGAGGAACCTATATTTTATTATATACATTTATAATACAGAGTGATGCGTCTCTCTATTATTAGAAGACGGTTCTAATGAAAACTTTAAAATATAAAATCTTTAAGCCTTACTCTGTATTGAAAAAAGGAATTAGCCTCATTTTTTGCCCTACAGGATGGTATGGTAATGTCTTTCGAGGGTATGTAGCTCCGTTCTATTGTGACCCTCTGTAGCCTAAACTCTTTCGAGTTGTATTCTTCTCTGGAGTGGTGTAGTAGTACAATTAGTGGAGCTTAGCGGTTTTTTTTTTATTAACATTGCTGGTATTCATCTAGTTTTCTCCACACAACACAACAGTATCCTTCGAATGTTTTTGTTTCTGTAAATATTTATGGATCTACTATCTCAACAGTTGCAAGGTAAAATGACGGAAGAAAAGATAGACCAAATACCTCCGTTGGGCGAATTGAAAACATTTCTTTGCCAAATGGCAATGGGGGATTTCTCAAGCTTGCATAATCGTGGGAATGGAGTTAAAGCGCCTGGCTGCACGATTATCGAAGTTGTACCACAGGTAAAATAGTTTGTTTGAGTTATGAATGATGCAAATCACGTTTTTTTATTTTATTTTAATCTAGCTGAAGCTGATCCAACCATGGTTCAACTCGCGAGGGATAGCTGAATCTAGCTTGCCTTTGTACCAAATAATACTATAAAATTGAAGCTATCTAAGCGTTCGACCGTCACTTGCCTAATTAGTTAACTAAAGCCTAAACCGGGTTATAATCTTGAGCGCGTCAGCCTGACTCAATCAGCTCAAGCTTCCTAAAAATTACATATTAATAATTGCATCACTAATTTAGCTAATGCAACTACAGCCCGAGCTAGTAAGTGGTTAACGATTGCATTTAAATTTTTTCTTATTTAAGCAAAAGTTGATAATTATAGTTTTTTCTATAGATAAAAAACGCATACCTACGTCAAGTACACAAGAGGAAGAAGGCGTTTGCGAGCAATCAATTAAAACATTGTTTTGTCGATGGTTCTGACGAATCGCGGCGTATGGCTAAGAAGCTATTGGATTCGTACACTAGCGATGCCGCCCTAGCCCTGGATAGCGGCGGGGCCAAGTGCGCAAAGTGTGGGGATAAGGCTAGCAAAAAATGTTCCAGGTGCAAGTCCGAATGGTATTGTGGAAGGTACCTATTATTTTTATAATTAATATTTTTAATCTACCTTCAAGTTTTATACCAATGCTGCCAAATTGCAAAATGTTACTATACTAAAAACATCTTTTTTACCAAGTTATCAGTTAAATTTAATAATTGGTATCGTCAGTGGATCATATTTTCTTTAATGAAACTTCTTTTAGCACGGTAGGGACAAATTTTCCGTTACTCACTGTCAATTCAGGTCTTCCATCCTATTTTTTTTCATGAAAGCAAAATAAAAACAAAGTTATTATACTAAACCTTTTTACAGGGAATGCCAAGTGCAGCAATGGCCAAAACACCGAGACATTTGCGATCAATTTGCAAAATTGCATGTATTTTAATTTAATAAATATTGACAACTGAGAAGGCATTTAAACACACTTGTCTATTGTCGAAGAACGTTTCGTGTTTGCCGCCATAATCAGTTTTAGATGAGACGTGCGTTATGGTATAAGATACGGCATTGGAAATTTAAACCCTCGTGATATATAATCAGGACCCAGATAATGTTACATAATATGTACATTGTTTATGTTGACGTGTAACAATGTATGAGACTTGAGTTCGGGTATAAATTTCTTATGCCGTCTTATATATTGAGTCGTGGTCGCATCATGTCGCATACTACGTTTACCTATGTTCATTTATGGATTGTAAGAATTCATTTTCTGTTAGTTTGTACGCTGTATTAATTGTAAAATAAAACATAGTAAAGTCTTTTTTTGGTTTTTTATTAAGATACCATAACACCTAAAAATTAGCTTGAAGACTTGAGGTAGTCTTTAAGCACATCCAGCGCTGGCGTCTCCTCACCGAAATCCTATGGAAAAATACATGAAAATAAATTAATACATACAAATGTGATTAGACTTTAAGAATGTAAAAGTGATGACAAGATTCGAGTCCAAAGGAAAAGCAATAAAATATATATAATAACGAATATTATTAGGTATCATACTCATAGCCGTTAAAACATGTATTTTTGCATAGTTATTTATAAAAGACTACATCCCTTCAATATTCTAAACTATCAAGAATTACAGATGGGCGGCCAGTCTTAATAACCATGATATGGAATAGTAAAAGGTTTGAAGTAACGTCTTTAATGGTATAGAAAATTTGTCTGAGTGATAGGAAAGTTGCACACACAAGGTGCGTGGCACCATAGGGTCACACATTTTATATAGCGCCGAATTATTTTACACACACAAATAATATTTACTTGTTAGTGTTAGTGCTGAGCGCAAGTACACAATAACACGAGACTGACGTAAAATGCAACGCCGTAAACCTACATTTTAACTTTCGTGCGCACTTGATGCAGCAAGCATCAAAGCTTTTTTGTCTTCGTTACTCTGATATATAGAATAAATACGCCTTTAATTTAATGACGCCTTTAAACCAGAGGGGTGGGCAGATTTCCATTGACCTCAATCCTAGCACACTTCTCTCACTCCTACATCTATGCATACATGCATGTCGGTTACGGGTACGTTTTATATAGCCCTTTGTTAGTATAACACTAAATAAGTTCTCATTGGACGTA
>JWHW01029007.1:66007-82253 GCA_000931545.1 Papilio glaucus | reverse complement strand
AGGGGTTGGCAGATTATGGATTTCCATTGAGCACGATCCTAGCACACTTCTCTCACTTTTATGGCATGGCGCATGGCGGTTACGGGTACTTCTCATATAGCCCTTCTTTAGTATAACACTAAATGCCCTCTATGTAAAGCGTGTATGGAGAAGGAAGAGACGGCGTCGCACGTCATGGTACACTGCCCTGCAGTGTCCGAGAACAGGTTTAAGTATCTTGGCATGCCGGGATCGCTCCGGGAGATCGTCAGCAACATTAAGGGGTTGCTGGGGTTCTTCGGGGAGCTGGGCTGGCTGGAGTGATCCATGTCCCACCCACACGTAAAATACGCGCTGGTCGTGGAGTTGCGGAAAAATAGCCCCCCTACTACTACTAACACTAAATGAATCATTATAAGTTCTCATTGGACATAGATTATTATACAACACAAAGTTTCTTGTACAAGAAACTGTTTTGCAATGCAATCAGCATCTCGTGTTATTGTGCATAAGTAGTATGTGGAGGACTCATAATATTTTCCAATACAAATCACCATTTGATGTATGGATGCTACTTCTACTGATTTGTGTTCAAGAAGAACCATATAGTTCTAAAACCACTAAAATTTTGAACCAAAATGAATGGCTAAAACACACAATTATTTGACATTTCTAAATCAATAATGATCTACAACAATGACAGTCATAATACTTACTTTAATGACCACACATGAGCAACCGACGATCTTCCTTGCTTTGCCGTCCTTGTCAATTTTGCATAAGCCAGCCCATTCGCCAAGCTTTTTGTTGTTGTCAACCTGCACAAAGGCGAAAAAGAATTGATAATATATTTCTACTACTAAAGTAGTACTCTTTAAAGAGCTTGAAGAAGGGGTCGGCAGGTACTTAGTGAGGTCTAACAAAACATTTTGTTTGAGTGCTAGGAAAGTTGACTCAGCATCGTGCTGGTCACCATAGGGGCACGCAGTTTGCTCTGCGCTCCTTGTGTCTTCACAGACATGTGGTCTGGCAGACTCGTGCGGAGCGCAATAGATCAAATATATGGTTAAAACTAAATGCAGTAATCATAACTGGTTATCTGAAGGTCTCTTATAAATTATCTAAGCAAACAACTAGTATGAAACTATTGATTGGGTTATACAAAACTAGGGGTCAATTTAAATTAGTTGATTAAATTTTAGAATTTGCTGTTACCACAAATCATTCAATGTTGTGTGGTACTGTTAAGTGGGTCTTAACATTTAGTCTGCCATTGTGAAATAGATGCATATGTGTATTAGAATTCTTATTGTTTTATTTATTTACTCTTATTAGCTACTAGCTGTGCCTGCGACTTCGTCCGCATGGAATAGTTAATTTGAGCAGCATTTTTAATTTTTTAGGTTAATTATTTTGCTAACAAAAATTTCATGCATACATTAAAATAAGCTACCCACCCCCCAGTACGGCGGCGCAGCGCTTGGAAAGTTTCTTACTAGCATTCATTTTATAGTTTCACATTTTCACTACCTTTAATTCTTCCATGTATTTTTCTAAAATTTATCTCTTGCCGCAAATTTAGGAAACATTCACAAAAACCATATTTCCATACAAACTTTCATCCTCTAATTTATTTTACCCCCTTTAAGGGTAACATTTTGAATTTCATATTTACTTATAACTAATCAAAAGCCTAAAAAATAAGTTTCAATCTTATTGCTTCAAAAATAATGAAACTTGCATACAAATTCTTATCCCCTATTAAAACCCTTTTTTTGCATTATAAGTAGCCTATATCGTTTCTCAGGCTCTAGACTATCTCTGTAACAAATTTCATTTAAAGACAGAGTTACTATCGCATTTATAATATTAAGTAGGGATTTACCTTGACAAGTGGGATCTGGTGCTCATTGCAGAGGGCCTGCACAAGTTTCTTGTATGCTGCCTCATCACAGTTCTCTGCCAACACGCAAAGGACAGCTTGCCTCCTGATGTTAAAAATATATGCTTTTAATAACAGTATCAAATTAAAAACAAAATTAACTGAGACATCACTACCTATAAGTACAAGACCTACTATAAGACTGTTATTAAATATAAGCTGTTACAGGAATGTTAGGACTTTTTTTTACTTTTGTATTCTTTCTGATGTGAACTGTATTCCTGAAGCCAATATTTAGTTCTTTTCATGTTATGCTCAACTGTCCTACACAAGATTCATAATTAAAATGTGTGTGTGAATTTCAAGACAAACCTTAATTCCGTCCATACTAATATGACTTAGGGGTGCTCTTATAGTATAGTATCAAGATAAAATAACAATAATATAAGATTACACCAACATAACCGAAAGATAGAAAGTTTAATAATGGTAACACATACAATAAAATTATTTTAACATTCATAAGACATTTCTTTTAATAAAATTATTAAATAATGACTTAATTCATGTGTAGTGTATATGCGGTGTATGAATCAACTAGTTTCGAGCCCATCAGGCACTGCCAGTGAAGGACAGGACAGGACAGTGATCGCAAACTAATACAGGTCCTACTCACCTTGAGCAAGACCGATGTGCTCAAAACTACTTGATAATCAGACTACATCGGATCTAAGCCCTTATTTATTTAGTTCAGAAAAACATATATTTTAATATGTAATAATTGAGTGAAGAAATTATGGTAAATATTTGAAACACTGAATTTAGAGAAAACACAGATTCCTGAGAAAATTACTACCAGAGTACTAAGAAAGCAAATAGTATCAATAAAATATGAATTTTTCTTTATAATATGTGTAGCATACTTGGGAGGCCACAAGATCGTAAAATCGAGCACTGCGGTACTATGTATATGCATTAATTTAGGCAACAGATTTAATCCAACATAGTGCAAACTATGGCAGATATTTCCACAAGACATATGACTAAAACAGTCAAACATCAAGTGAATATTGAAGTAGCTCTATTGCCATTACTTCTATAAAAGAATATTTTATTACAATGAAAAACCCTCTGTTTAAGATTTTTAACTTCAAATTTGTACTTTTACAATTCCATTGTAGTATTTTGCAAATTAAATATAATTCCAATGTTTTACTATCAAACTGACATGAAACATCCACATTTGAGATTGATATGCAGAAGCATAAATTTGATTTGCAAAATTAATTTGTAAGGATATGAATTTTAAATTAAAAACTGACATTAATTCATCTACTCAAATAGAGCGCTTCTTCACCTACTTCGTAATTTGTGAATTTTGTGGTTGGCTTAGTTAGTCAATTTAGTATATTAAAAAGTTCTTTAAATTCATTAATATAGAAGCATCACACCATCATCATTATAATTAATATTGAAGTACCAATAAAACACATTAAATAAATCTGAAAGTAAGTTTCAGTACACTTGAAGTATGCTTGCTGCTAATATTTTTGCAACATGTCTCATTCTGTAAATCCAATGGTTTGCTTTTAGACTCCCTGTCATCAGTATTAAAATTATATGAATATAACATACTTGTCGAGGGCTTTTGCAGACTCATGAATACCATGTACAAGACCGCCGTGGATTAGGGCAGTCTTCAGAACTTCCTGTAGGGCTGTGTTTACGTCCATGGCTCCACCACTGAGGACAGGGTTTACTGGCACCTCGCTGTAAGTAACGATAAATATATTACTACTAAATTATAATATAACTATATTATAAAGTTTTTCAATGTTTAAGTTAAATAAATAATAGATAGATACATGTAACACGACTATAAGGTTATGTTGACAATATTTTGGGTAAACCTTATATAGAAATTAAGATAATTTTGTAAAGTATAATTACTTTGTCGTTATGTACTTTGCTAAATACGCAGTTATTCCTACTTTCTAATTCAAATTTATTAAGAAAAACAACAGTACTTACACTTCGACATCAGCCATGATTTATGTTATGTTTGGTCCTGAAATACGAAATAAAACTAATTGAACAATATGTAGAGTTTCCATAGTTATTAATATTAACAATTTATTCCAATAGATCACTGAAATAATTGCAGATATTGAAAATTGCATTACAAACACTTTGACACTTTACCTTGCGTACCGGAAAAAGACTAGAGCCAAAGAGTCTAGAGCTGTAGTTCTGTCTTTCTATTCGAATTACGTCCATAAACAAATGAATCGATAAATCGATTTTTATTAATATTCTCCTAGTAACCAAGTATTACTAAATTACTAATTAAAAAGTGGAAATTATCTTTACACCGTGTTCACACAGTCGAAATAAATAAATATAATAAATCAGCCTTTTCTAGAATATTCCCCCACTGCAGGGGGCCTCCTCTCCGAGAGAGGGAAGGGGCCGTAATCCACCACGCTTGCACAGTGCGGGTTGGTGAAAGTCACATATCTTCGAATTTATTGGTTCTAAGACATGCCGGTTTCCTCACGATGTTTTCCTTCACCGTTTTTGGAGCAGTGGTGATGAAATAAATTAACACAAAGTAATGCGCCTGCCTGGGTTCGAACCCGCGACCTACAGTACGTAAGTCGGGCCCTAAATCACTGAGCTACCACTGCTCCAAAACATTCATATAAAACATGCTGTTATGTCTACCTTTTTCTCTTTTACATAACTAAGATATTATCACAACCATTAAACTTCGTTTCACGTTAGAATTAATTTATGTTGTACGTTTAATAATTTATAAGCCGTATTAATTTTGTTTTAAATTGCTGGATGGGTTCTACCCGCGTTGATCCCTTTCTTGAATAGCACATTGAGCTTGAGCACAGTGGACGATAGCATGGGCTAGGTACGTAACGTATTTACGTTGATAAGGATTAATACTGTATCCTAAATGGCTTTTCAATTACCATATAGTAGGTGACCATTCTTTTTCGAATTTTATTTTGATATACATCCATACAGACACATTAATTTTATTGATCTGTATTCGAAAGTAAATGTAACGTCTATTTATTCGAATGGCATGTCTAAAACTTCAATAAGCACTTGCTGTGACTAAGGCATGGCTTAGTAACGTCTAATCTTTTATCTCGGCCTAATTATACCACCCGTCGCGAGCAAAGTTATCTCACGGCGCGCACTTTTTAGTACGTTTTTTTTACAGTTCGGTTCGGATTTCCGACGATGGCTTAATGTATGTTATAATAACATAGGTTAAACTTTTGCGTTTTGTCTAATAAATGAGGTGACCGAATAATTCCTTTCTCATTCTCTCCTATTTCCTACATACTCATCTCCTCTGTCACGTATAAAAACGTTGTCAGCAACTGCAATTCTAATTTGGCCAAAACTCGTCCAAGTGGTATTGATATAGATTTAGATTATAATTGTGATAAGCGCTTTAGTGGTTTGCTAGTGTTACCGTGGGTTTTCACTGGCGCAAAATTGTGTATATGCGCAATACAGCTTTCTCTCTATATTTTTCTCTAAAAAACTGAGATGACAAAGACAATACCTTTTATGTGAATGTTTTCAGCGGTGTAAACGCGGTTAGTTTATATTTCTTTGTTCATATCAAATAATAACAACAGGTAAGGTTCCGGGAAGATACCACAGACCATACCCCAAAGATTCTCGGAGAAATAATTGTTGTTATTCATATCTATTAATTTATGAAAATTGAAAACAAGAGAAAGCACGTCAAAGTCAATTTTGAAGGCTTTCAAAATTATTTCTAATTTTTGTTTTGATTTATTTTTATGAGATTAAATCGTAGTGTAATTTATTGCATAATTAATTACTTAATATTAATTATGTATTTATCATTAAGATCGTAGGAATCATTCAATGATGACACAACATACCGATATATTGTATATGTCGGAATATATCAAAAATACATTATATTTTGCAATTACAAGACCTGGAAAAGAATTTAAGAACTCGTCAGAAACATATTTCTTATGTATAGACAATGAACTAGTATACGAAAACTATTTCTCGGACTTTGGACCGTTAAATTTAGGTTGTATTTACAAATATTGCAAATTATTAAATGAAAAACTTGAAAAGTGTAGGGATAAACAATTCGTTGTACACTATACATCATGTGACCCCAAGAAGAGTACGAATGCTGCGTTTCTGATGGGTTGTTTTGGAATTACGCATTTGAATTTACGGCCAAAAGAGGCGTTGAAACCGTTATTACTCCAAGGTTATAGTTATCGGTGAGTCATAGTTTTTAATTTTTACTAAATGGCTAATTATTTATCTTCTTTGTTATTAAAAACCATTGATAATATCAAGGCAAGACAAAGACTTTTTTATCTAAGCGTACAATCGAAACTAACCTGAACAAACACTGCCACAAATAAGTAGTTTCTATTTTTTTTAATAAGGACGTGCGAGATTGTTCGGCGTGTATTTGTATTTTTTTTTATTTGTTGTCTTATTTTAACAGACCGTTTCAAGACGCAACACCCGGCGATTCGTCGTATACAATATCCCTTTTGGACTGTCTTCAAGCGATGGATAAAGCACGAGAGTTAGGCTTTTATGATTTCCGGGATTTCAATTATGAGGACTATGTGGCCTTGGATAAAATTGAGGGTGGCGATCTTAATTGGATTGTACCTGGTTAGTTTCTATATTTAAGTTAGTTTCACCAGTGTTTGTCTATGATTTTTTCGGTAAATTTTTTTATTATTCCTTCATATTTAATTGTTTAACGTTGCTTCGTTTTCAGGCAAATTTCTCGCCTTCATAGGCCCCGTTGACACAAAGACTCCGATATATCACCGTCCTGAAGAATACATAAGCTATTTCAAAGAAAACAACGTTAATATAGTTATTAGACTGAATAAAAAAATGTACGATGGTAATATGTAAGTATTATTCCTTCAGTATGTAAAAGGTATGATTAGGTGTTTCAAGCATGTTGAAAGGATGAATATGAAAAGAGATGGTCCAGACAAATTTATGTTCGAAACGCGAGTCGCAGTTTTGACAGGGGTCGTCCCAGAAGAACTTAAATCGATTAGATTAGTGATATACTAAAAGTGATGTAAGGAGCACTCTTAACCGACGAGTATGTATGCGAAGGTATATGGATGTAGAAGAAGCGTGCCAGGGTTGTGACAAAATTGAAATCTGTAAAATCTGCCTATCCCACTGAGTTACGGGTATGGCGCGAGTGCCAACTTTTATTTTACTATATATTCGGCAAAGCCATTAGCAACAAATTCTGCAAAATGATGATACTAGCGACGAATGTAATACATTTGACATGACCTGCTTTTTTGTTTGGCCACTCCGCTAAAAAAAGTTATAAAATAAGTAATAGAAAGGTGTTGTGTTGTTATATTTTCAGATTCATCAATGCTGGCATACTTCATTACGATTTATTTTTTCTCGATGGTTCTTGTCCGCCTAAGAATATATGTTTAAAGTTTCTCAGAATAAGCGAGAGTTGTGATGGCGCCATCGCTGTTCACTGCAAGGTTATGAATTTAAAAAACTTTATTTTTTTATTGTCGCTATTTACGATATTGTCAAGAGTATTAAAGCATAATCCGGGTGACATTTGTCCCTTTTTTTGACAAAATCATATATCAAAAGCCGTTTCATGGCAAAGTTTATTCCAAATCACGATGTGAAAATTGTAAAAAAATCTTACTTTTTACGTATAATTAGTAAATTCCAAATAAATTCAGAAATAAACCTTTTCTCACGTTACCTTATAACAGTAGCTATACATATTATACAATTTCACTTTATCTCACGATATCCACAAAATAACAAACTTTCGGATGAAATTATAAAAAGTGTAATGGCCGCCACGTATTTTAAGAGACGTTTGATTGTTTACAAAATTTATATCTTGATTTGGACTAAAATATAATTCGTAGGTATTTAGAATGCCGTACAATGCAAAAAATAATAATTACGAGCAACATTTATTGAATATTTGTAATCATGAAGCAATTGTTCAGGCAGGTTTAGGGCGCACTGGCTCTTTAATCGGTTGTTATTTGATCAAGCATTATCGCATGACCTCTCACGAGGCTATTGGCTGGATGAGAATATGTAGACCTGGATCTGTGATCGGTCAACAACAGGTAATATACGTTGCTTGTGTATTGACTTATACATTATTATTAGACTTATTATCTTGTGAGACGAATGTTTCGGAGTTTTGGGAATATTAAAAAGATGAAGAAATAATGAGCACCAATAACACTTTATGCTTTAATAGTAATTGGCAGTGTTATTTGTAATAGGATGCGGTAGGCGATCTTGACTACTAAGAGTTTTCAGTTTACAAGGGGAATGTTACCTAAGGGTAACATACCCTAATAAAAATAAACTCTAACTAATGAATTTTTAAATAAAAATACCTGAAAATAATTAGATGGCAACATTTTAAATGTTCGATATATCGAAAAAATAATTACATGGATTTCTTTCGCGTATTATTATACCGTGGTTCAATTCTATAATACCTCTCTTTCTGTCATTACTGTCGATTGAATTAATACCTGTCCAACAGCTAGTTGCAATATGTTTAACATTATTATTGTAACAGGAATGGTTGGAAAAACTTGAGCCGTGGCTGATAAAACAAGGAAATTTGTATAGGTAAGCAGTTGCTTACACTTTTAACAATCTCCTAATTACCAAAAATTACTAAATCAAAGACGAAAAAGTTATAAAGTTGTCTATGGTATTACATTTGAACAGTTCGATACAAGTGATTGGATCCAACTAAACCCACCAATGAATTATCTGAATAACCTGATGTATTTGAAAGCTTGGTCTTTCGCAGGTTTCGCTCGTATTCGAAGGACCATATGACTTTTTAAATCTCCCGCGTTCTGATTCATAAATTAATTCTTTAAAAAATAGTGTAGAACTTTGGGTTGATACCAGTTGGAAATGAACAATTTGTTTAAATGACACGTTTGAATTTTGTTTAGAGCAATTAAAGACCGGAGTAGTAATTTACTTTCGTATTTCACGCTTCTTTGAACGATACATCAAATAAGAGATACCTACACTAGCGAAAGGACATTCCTCCTCTTCACTCCTATCTAAAGTTTGATTTTTGTTACACGTAACAGTATAATAACATTAACAAAGTTTGCATCAGGAAACGGGTATACGGAGATTTTGACAAGCTCCCAGAGCACAAGTTTGGCTTGTATTCTATTACTGAGAAGGCTCTCAAGTGCCGACCAGTTTTATTTCGTAAATCACCGTCCCCGCCACCTCCTGTACAAAGGCAAAACCGAGTCGATGGAGCCTCACATTCTAGACCGCAGGCTTCAAAGATAAGAAAAGGAAATAATGCAGGTAAACGAAAGTTTGTGAATGACCTCAATGACTTATAATTTATATAATTCTTTTTTTTTATTTTTAATTCTCAACCGTAACGCACTGCCAGTTGCTATTTTTTGTACGAGTAAACAGTGTTATTTTGGATTTTTTTCATCTTATTGAATATGCTGAATCTTTACTTATTTTTTTTCTTTTATTATTCAGACGCGTACGAAAGTGACACCGAGGAGAAATTCCTTGCCTCGTGTGATTTAACTATAACGGGCAATGAGCCATTGTTCCGTAGGAAAGGATGTATTATTAAAAATAGCACTGTTTTCGAACATAATGACGAATTAGAGCAACAACCGGAGCAATTAAATACGCCAAAATGGAAGAAAGTCCTTTCTTGTTGTACGTGGCCAGATTTTTGTGACGAAATACGATGGAAATTGTCAGTGCGTTGCGTGAAAATAACACCAAAATTCTGTGACGGTACCAATAAATGGTGTATTCTTTTAGATAAGGTTGGTAAATAAAAATTACCTACACATAAGTAATGTAGTTTAATGTTAAATATGATACTTTATAACGAAGGTATTTTTTTGTCACAGTTACTGTTGCGCCTCTCGAGAAAGAACAATATATTTGGCGAGTAAAGTCACCCACTATGAATTATTGTCAAAGGAACTTACATACTGAGTACGTAATTCAACATTTTTGAATGTTTAATATGTGCAATTTAAAAGTTAAATTTATAATTTTAACGAAAACAATATTCTTAAAATTCTACAAAAACGCTGAGCTTACGGAACACAAGCTGCCCTAAAGCGTTTGAATTAAGGGCGTATTATTTACGATTTTTTTTTATTTTTTTGTTTGGGAATAGTGCGTTCAATGGGAGTGGTGTTGAGAATGAAAATGTCGTGAATCCCTTTTCCACCTTCCCCGCACCCCCGAAAATCAGCTTCCGACATGTATACCATACTTTTTTAATCAAATATTTTATCTGTATGACACTGCTAGAGATCAAAGTGAATGTAAGTCGCGCCGTACTTGCGGATCCGGAGAACCTAAGCCTCATCGTTTGACTTCGCAAGACTGTACATTTTCGCCGCTCATCAAAAGGAATGTTCCTAACTGTCAAGTAAGAAGGTTATTTATGCGCATACATATTTTGTACACCTTGTTCAGATTTCTAATATAGTAACTTTTCAGGAATATCATAAAATCACTAGTGGATTTACAACCATACCCACATTTTGCACCACTCAAGGTCCTATTGTAAAAACTATTAACGAAGCTAAAGTAAGTGAATTTTCTTTTGTCTTAAATGTACATAACTCTTTATAATAACGGTCATCATCATCTTCCTGCCCTATTCCCACTTTATGTGGAGGCGTCATAATATGTTTTCGTTCAAATCGAATCGATCTGTCATCCGTAATTTCAGTGGTCAGCTCAGAAATTAGCTTCTTGCGCGTTTTTTAGGCAATCTTTCCATATTTTTGTGGGTTTCTTTCATATTTCGGTCACACAATGCGCAGAGGGTATAAAGGTTTGGAAACTAAGGTGTGGTTGGGAACACTGAAGGCAATAGATCGCGCGGCCGCTCATCAATAAGATGGACCGGGACCGATCAAGTAAAAGACCAGCTGCCGTCCTCCAAATAATACATGGTTGTAAGACTAGACAGAAACCGGTGGGAGCGAATCATCCGCTCTAGATGTTGATGTAACACAACCCAACCAACATGTTATCGACATATTCCTCCTCATTCATATCTAAAACTCTCCTTGTCACATGCCATTCTTCCCGCTTCACAACATGTCCGTACCATGCTAACCTGTTTAATTTATCTACCGCTGGCAGTGGTACACTTCTTGGCTTCCCAGTACGGATAAGGTATGAAAAGAAAATATTTGCGATCGTTATTTCGTATCGTGTTACACGTATTGGACACTGCTGCTCAAATTTAGCATTTTTGACGTACGTATGCACTCTTTAAAATAATGAGACCTAAATAGTAAATAATGCTAAAATTTATACGTGCGTTCTAAGAGGGTTGCTTTCACTAAGGCAAAAGGCAGCTTTGCTCTGCTTTGGGTGGGTTCAAGCCAATTACGTGGTAATTTTCTCTGATTCCCATAGTCGTTGATTGTTTAACTGATCTTGATTATTCTATAATGCCTGTCTTATTTTCTATACGTTCTTTTATTTTAGCAGGGTGCGGGTGTTTTTTTCAATTCTTCTTATATATAGTACGAGTTTCATTATTTTATGGACAAAACTTTTTTTTTTACCTAAGGTTTAAATTTTTAGGACTTTCTTATGCGATCGAGTGCATGTCGAGAAAATTGTGAGTTCATTTCTAGTCACGGGCAATCAAGGGCACCTTACAAAAAACGAAATGAGCAATATGACTTTGGCTTAAGAAATACTGGTCGAAATGCTGCAGCATCATATACTAGCACAGGTTTTCTTTATATTTATATTTCCCTTTACCTTATGGTCCTCGATTTTTTATCCCAAAGAGATGAAAATCATGGTTCAGAGCAACAAAACTTCATTTAGTCTAGATTCCGACAACAATGTTTTTCTTTTTATGCCATTGTCTCCTTTTGTTCTCCTCCCAAAAGTACTTCGTTATCACGAAGATGTTAGTTAAGCAAAACATTGTAAAATAGGTAGAAATTTTACTAACAATATTTCTTAAGTTTTTTTTACTTTTAGTTGCAAGAGATTCAATGCCGACGCATTACCGACGTCGTCTTGGTCGCAGTCCTAGTCCAATTCCACCTCGCATGGCACTAGAACAGACGCGTGCCACTAATACATTGACTGTGAAGGAAATGGCACTAAAAAGAGATTCTTCAAAGATTGCCATTCGTGACGCGTTATCAAGACTGAAATGTAAGTTACCTTTATAGAAATGTCTTTAGTTAGACAATATGTAAATGTGAAACTGTATCCAGGCCCAGCAATAGGTTTAGGGGGGGGCATAATAATAGGCATGTACAAAATTACTTTTATGTTGACAATAATTCCTAGTATTATATGACTATATCTGTATGACAGTTATATATTTGGATAACCATGGACCATAAGTTATTACGGTGATTCAACAAAAGTATATTCTCGAGAAATAAAGTCTTTTTAGCAGTACTTTTAGATGGAAATGAATTGGAAAAATATTAATCTCTATCCTACACTAATGGGGTAGAGGCGTATTGCATATTACTTTTATACAGTACCTATTTTATAATACTGGCAATAGATTAGCAGTTACAAATTTAGAAAAAGGAATGTCAATGTCATCTGTCACATGAGACCTAACCTAGCCTAACTATGGTTTAGAAATATACACTTTTAACACTAAAACAGTAATGTTTTGTGATTTAATTTAAAGTGCTATAAAAGTTGAATATTCAACTAACGCCACCTGAGATGGGTGCTTTAGTGTCGAAAGCGTTAAGACCTGTAAAGACATTTAATGTCGAAAATCGTGCTCATCGAGTTATTTCGAAAGATAAACCGACACCGGCGCCGCAATATCCATCTACCAAGGAAGAGTTAAAACGAACGTTAGAAGCTGTCCCCGACTTGGATGACAAACTAGATAAAAAGGACCCAGCGCTTGATGACAGATTGAAATCCGTTTATGTAACTTCGTACGGCCGCCCGGAAGATGATATTACTAAAGAAAAGATTAGGCATAATCCGAACCGACCGCTTCCCCAAAGCAGATCCCAAGTTCCGACGTTCGAAATGGGATGGAATGAACCTGAAGTAGTACCATACGGACGTACAACTTTACGGAGCGCCCTAGAGTTTATTGAATCGCACCAAATGAATCCACAAGAGGTCACAGCGTCGAAGATTGCTTTAGAATATAAACTAAAAGAAGGAGATGTTGAAGCAGTATTAAAATATTTCAAGACATATGAAATTTATATCCCGGAAACAAAGAAATCTGCAGCTACATTTGCTGGACCCACTACCTTCAGAAAGAAGCTGTTCCAAGAAGCCAAAACTAAAGAATTAGCGGATAAAAGTGAAATAGTTGACAAAAAACAGGATATTCCAGTGAAAGATCAAGTTAAAAGTAATTAGTATATTAATTTGTACAATCTGTCACCAGCAGCAAACACTATGAAATGAGATCACGAAAGGATTACTCTAGTAATATGCAATTTATTAATTTTGTGTATTATATATATACAGCTTTCCCCTAACTTCCAAACTCTTGCACTTGTGCATAGACTGGCAATGCAGTTTTTAATCATATTTCCATCCTAATATACTTTCCATCTCATCCTTGAAATAAGGCTGGCAAAGCATCCATAACTATAAATTATGAGAATATTTAAAATTATTAACAGTTGTCACATTATGTCAGGTATGGCTTGCACATTTGCCTGCTGCACAATAAAAAATGTGCATATAATTTGAATCATGAGCGGCAAAGTTAATAAAACCTTAGATGTAGGTTTTTACTTCAGATCTGACTTTTACAATTTAAGGTCAGCACTTAAAAAATCAAATTCGAACTTTTCTAAATCAAACTCAGATTGATGTTTATAAAACTGAAATTGATCAGTAAAATCTGAATATGAAATTAAAAACCTATACCCTATGCTTCCTTGCCCTATGTATAAAAGATTGCTGTAACTATCTACCTCTGCAGCTGTCATGAGAATGTAGAAATATAGATTTATGTACTTCAGGTACATATTCCATGATGTTATAATACTATCTTAGCCAAACAGGCTCATTCATGCAACAGCTGTGACTGTTATAGAATGTTCTGGTCATAGTTTCAATATATATACTCATGTCCATTAAGATCTTTGCTCTTTAGACTTGACGCCAACTTTACTTAGACTTGACTCACAGTTTAGCAAATAAAGGTGAACCTTATAAATATTATTTTTCTTAGGTGGAATTTGTAATATTTCATTTGAATAGTGTACAAATTTTACCAACTCTTACCTTCCCGCTATAAGGAACATGATTTATAGAGTACATTTCTATACTTCACCGTGAGTTGAGTCAGATGTCACAAGTTACAGTCAAGTTGGTGTTGAGTTTTTCTAATGGGCCAATACATGATTTTTGATTCAATAGTATGTACATAATATATAAAATTACTATTAAATGCATGTCGGGTGCCTAATTATTTTGCTTGCTGAAAAGCATTTCTAAAACAATGCATTGGAATATGTTATATTAAATAATTGTTAGTCTAATGAGCTGTAGTGTTAGTGTAGTGAATCAACATCTGTGATGATAATATATATATATAAATACATCTCAAATTAAAATACATAATTTACAATATAAAGAGAACATCTAAAAATTCAGTAAGTGAAAATGTATGTACAAAATGGGTTATTGTTTATAGTTTAATTTGATGTAGTTAATTTAGTTACCAAGAAATTAAAAATTAAATAACTTGGAAAGGAAATAAAATGGTTTTGTTATACATGGTATTTTATTCTACAATCATTTTTAATGTTTATCTTGCTTTTATGACAAACAATCTCCTGAGTCATTTATGTACCTTTAATATGGTTACTGATAACTTAACATCAATCTTTAAATAAAATTCGAATAGAAGAGGAAAAACATATGAATACCATATAATGCACAGAAAATTTCACAAAATTATAAAGTTATAAAAAATTGATGAACCGAGAGTACTAAACATATAAATTCCCGGCCATCTGTTTGCCAAAGAGATCTAAGATCCACTAATTATTAGTCAGTTTCTATCCAAGTCCAATGTTATTTATACAGCGTAGTACAAGATTCTGATATATTAATATTTTTGGTGGGTATAGTGACGGTTCCGCGCTATGGCTCGACGGGCGCGGGTTCGGTAGGCGCGGCGTCGCTGGGCGCGCGGCGCGTCGCGCCTTCCGGCAAGCGCGCACCCAGCGTGCGTTCCGATGAACGAAACACGGCGACACAAGGCGACATACTCAACAGTATTAAGGTTTAATTTTAAATCATTATAAACACCATTATTTTAATCTCTAAGATTTTTATTACTATTGTAAAATAGATTTGACAGAATATAGGCAGTGTTTCTTCACAACAATTAGTAATATTCTGTGATTAATATTGTAAAAATTGCAATCTAAAATGGAGAGCTGGAGTGATGTTAAATTCTCTATAAATATTGCGATATTGACGAAATACTTTTTTTTTAATCCATTCTTTTCTTAATTCTTTTTCTAGTATCAAAGAAAATTGCTTGATTCGATCATTATTGAAAAAGCGAACGCGACCTCTCGTGAAAATCAAGACAGGTAATACTTTTACATGTTTACTTAATTACGTGGGCTGCATCAGAACAGAATACGGTGTGCATGCATTGGAGGTATTCATACTTCAGCGTTCTGTCTGAGAGCAGCGCCAAATTTATTGCCCCATTTATTGTTACCTCCTTTTTCATTATATACCATTTCCTCCCCTCTATTTTCCTAAAAAGGCAGGTAAGGCTGCCGTAACTGATTATTGGCAATGATGGTATGCAGCCACGGGTGTGTTCAGAATAACGCTTAAGTATTTGGCAAAAATTACACAGTCGAAGTCAGCTTAGAATTGCAGCGCTGCAACCACAAGCCGTAGTAAGCAAAGGCGTGGCGGAATCGTCCTATTTCAAACTAGTTTCGGGTTATTGTTCACGCTTAGTACTGGCGGCTTTTTACTCAGACTACATACAGATAACAGGGGGTTAATAACCTATCATGTCAGGTAATTCCCCTAAGCCATTTCCCTTTATGCAAGAATCCGATAAACGAAATCTATATTAAAAAAATGTGTGAATTAAAAAAAAAATGTTAGCATTTCGAAGGTTTCAAATGGCCCCCATTGCTACTTCTCCATGTAGACAATTGTACCTTTTATTGTCACAATATAATATTTTAGAGCTAGATAAAATATTTATATTTGCATGATACTGAAAACACCCTAAGGCCACAACAT
>JWHW01029007.1:47228-58979 GCA_000931545.1 Papilio glaucus | reverse complement strand
TGCCGAGCAATTAAACGCGAAATCAAGTTACAAAAATTTCCAGCAACGAAAATTATTTGTGCGAAGCTGCGGGCAACATCTCACTATATTAGGTATTTCAAGGATTTTTGTAGGAAAATGATTAATGATTAAAATAATTTCAAAATTTCTAGTGACGGAATTATACAAATATTATTTTAACTTATTTTTCGTCAAATGTGTATCCAAATCAACAGATGGCACTATTATAAATACAATAAACTAACACACATCACCTTTTACCAGCATTAACATCTGTTTTCTGTGCTCATTAACACATTGGGAAGAATTGCTAATATAATTACCTCCTTGACTTTTGAACTTATCCGCCAATGATTTTTCTTTCGCTGTTGGTTTACTAAGAAGGTCCATTATCTCTTCTCCAACTCTTTTTACCGCCTTCTCTCTACTCGATGGCATTGCTAAGAGAGACTGAAACAATATATTTATTTGGAAGCTAAGAGTGACTGAAACAATACATTTTATTTCTAATCCTCATTCTATTATGGGATGAATAAATGTATTGCTAGATGCACATTGAAATGATTTGTAGTATATAAGTGAAGGAATTGGCAGAAGTATAGTATAAATGTTTGTGTTACAATCCGAAATCTTCCTAGAAAAGGAAAGAAAATTCCTGAAAAATTCCTAGGGAATAGTGTAAGATCTTCATGTCACATTACCACCAATTCATAAAATTTTTCACATGAATAACAATGATTGTCTATGAATTAATTATTTAAAATTTGATTGAGTTAAGAAAATTTTGTATGTTTATTTCGGAAATGGCATTAACTATTTGGATGAATTTTTATATGTAGATACATTTGAAATTTATTTACATCTCATATATTTATTATTTATCTGTCTTTTCCATAAAACCGCGAATTCTCAGAAGAAGTATATTAATAAGTTGTGTGCACCATATTTTTATACGTATTTGCATTATCTTTGTGTTGTTAAGGATGATAATTTACTGCTATTTCATCTTTTTGTTAGATGGCGTTATATCCTTGCATTATCCAAATTTTAACCATTTATTCTGAAAAAAACACTTCACACAACAAACTTCCACAGCTAGTAACTGATAAAGATAACTTACCATAATATCAGTATCACCTTTTGTCGTCTTTTTGTCATCTGTTACACTTTTTGGGATTTTGGCATTTGTGCTTTCATCTGCTGTGCTGTCACCTGTTTCATAAATTTTATATTTTCAATATAAAATTATTTAGTAATAAATTTTCAAGAGCGGGAAACCTACCACTTGTTATAGCAACATTGCAACAAATATAATTTCTTTATATAACCCCTGTAACAAATAGTCAATTTGCAATGAAATGGACGATTTTCTACTACTTTTTTACTAAAATGACACTGAATATTTAAATTTGTGACATCTAAGGACACTATTTAATACTAATTAAACTAATAATAGTATATAACCATTAATTTTGTTATCAAACCTTTTCTTTTGGCGGGTGCAGATTGTTCTTCCATCAAAGCTGCCAACACTGCACCCAGCCTCACAGATTCAGCGCTTACCACTTCAATTTCAGCATCTGTGGCGCCCTCTAAGCGTTCTTTGATGCTGTGGATTAATTAAAAAAAAAATAAGCAGATATTGAGTAAAGAAGTGAAAACTTAAAATGTGTCAGAGCTATAGTTTTTATAATTTATAATACAACCAGTGCCACCTATTGCAATAAAAATATTACTTATCGTTGCTGTTACTTGCCATATGTCCTTCATAAAGCTTGTGAACTAAAAAGATTTAACTTATAGAAAAATCATTTAATATGTCTAGAAAATTTAATTTTAAAAATATTTGTATGGGAGAATATGTACAAGAATGAGAAAAAAACTATGGTAGGCTAGCTTAACATTAATAATACCTTCAGAGAAATCAATCTAGTTATTTGTTTAATGCCATGATAGGCCTAAGTATGTCAGATTATTGTCTGCCTTCCATTACTTTTTTGAAAGCGAATCACTACTTTTAGTACTAGATTTATATTTAAATTACAACTTACGTGATCAACTTTTGTGTTGCAAACTTCTGCAGTAAGCTTGCTACAATTCCCGTGTCAACATCACCTAGGCCTGGTATTAGGGCACTAGCTGTAGCTGGTAATTGAAGCTGCATGTCTGATAGAACTTGTAAGAGACGCACTTCTAAAGAAGCTACTGGCACTGGTAGCTTTGGTTTCTCAGGTGCTATAAGGATAATGATCACTGTTAGTCTTTATATATAAACTTCTGTGTGTAAAGGCTGCATGAATGCATAATATAACTTTAATTTCTTTTATATTTGTGATACATACTAATGCTAACAGGATAATTTTATTTAATACTATATATGTAAAAACATGTTAATGGTGCTTAGTTGTTTTAACTTTTTTTTGTGAATCAGTTTTTCAAATAAAGTAAGTAAAATGTGACTGAACTTGAACAATAAAATAGCTAGTTCGATTTTGATGAAATGTTGTGTGAGTGCTTGAGGTCTCCAGAAGGTGTAGATTCATAACTCAAGCTAGTATGTGATGCCCCCATCAGGTTTTCGATTTTTTTATTTTTTTTACAAATGATGAAACAACATTAATTATACTTGCCATAGTAGCCAAAGTTCATACATGATTACTGGGTCATCTACTCAACTATGAAATTATTGCAATTATTTATTTAGCCACATGAAACTAACTTGACATTAACCCAAGAGTTTACAACTTTTAGCATAAAAGAAAAAGAAAGGCACACTTTGTTTACAAACTTTCCATTTTGATTTACAACAAACTATAGATACCTGTTGCTACATCTGAATACTCTAGCAATGTAAATAGCTTTTTTAAAAAACTTGACTAACTATGATTATCATAATCACATAAGTTGTAACACTCCAGTGAAGAAAACAAATCTAATACCTTATACTTCAAAATTGATGAAGCTGTTTAGGCTACAGGAAATGTATTCAATAGAATGGGCATACATACATATATACATGAGCCCAAAAACATTACCGTAATACTAGGTCAGTCGGATTAAAAAATATGACATAACATACATTAGTATGAACATATTAGTCTTAAGCTATTCTAACCAAACAAAAACATTCACATGAAACATGTTGTCATTTTAGTTTTTTTCAGAGAGAAAGAGTGTGACCGACAGTGCAAACACAACGTAAAAATTGCTTTATTAATTTTTAAAATAACAAGAACACTACCTTCGGTTTTCTGAGAGGCTGGACTGGCAACCGATTTTTCTTTGTTACATGGTGATCCTTCACCTTTATCGTTCAAAAGAGTTGCGCTTAAAATATTTTGCCGTTCCTTTTTGCGTTTTTCAAGTTTTTCTCGAAGACTATTTCTCTTGCTTTTTACAGCTTGAATTTCTTCCCATGCGTCAGACATGACTAAAATAAAAACAACCACTAACCGGTTAGGAACGACGAATGCATAACATAATTATCTATTAAGAACTGCCTCTAAGAGGTAAAGTTATTGATATATATAAGAATTATTGTTCTCTAAATTAGGTTTTATTGTAATTTATTTGTACTCTTTAAGAGTACATAAATTAAATATACTTCAAAACTTTGGAATGGTAACCTACCTTATTTTAAAACATAAATAATCAAACCAATGACAAGCTAATGTCATATGTCAGACAGTGTGTCAGTTGTGCAGTGATTAACTTTTTTTAAAATTTTATGACCTGGTAACATAGACCTTTAGGTCATATCTTATTTGGAGCAGTGATTAAACAATGACTAAAGAATAAAGAGGATTTGAAATAAGGTCACGTGATCTGAAGCATATTTTGGCCAAGGGCGATACAACAATAATGACGGCGACACCTCCGCCACCTCCCACACATAGTGATGTATCTGTTAGGGGCACGGCTAATTGATATTGACACTTCACTTGCTAAATCAATTAACTCCACAAACCAAGAATCTGAGAAAAATTATGATAATAGCAATATATACTACATATACTGCTTTTTAAAATTTGAAATTAAATTATATATTTAAATATACTACGTATGCTGTATTATTGCGAGTGTATTATTATATATATTTATTATATTTAAAAATTGCCATATAAACAGCACCCATAACCGACCAGCATGTATGCATAGATTTATGAATGTTGAAGAAGCAAGAGAGGTGTGCCAGGATCGCACCAAATGGAAATCCATGATCAATGCCTACCCTTCTGGGATACGGGCGTGAGCGCATATTTATTTATTATGTTTTGTAAACTTGGGCTTCAAGGCTGAGTTTGGTTACGTCATGATAATGTTTTTTTGGTCTAACATAATGTTGTAGTCTTCTTACAATTACAAACTGTTGGTGTGTTAGAATAAGACAGAGATAGAGAAGATATATAGTTTTGCTGGTGGGAACATTTGCATCCTATTTGTGTAATCAAAAATGTATATGCTAGCTAACTAAGGTTTATTCCACTTTGATCACCTGGGTGATATGACCCAGGTGATCAAAGTGGAATAGTAGTATTCCACCTTGATCACCTGAAATTTAAATCACCTGAGTCACGTGACCTGGGTGATCAAAGTGGAATAGTTGTCTGTCAAATTTATTTTGTGGAATCAAATCACCTAAGGGCACAGGGGTGTCTCTAATTTTAAATGGCTAATTTATCAACCAGATATTTAAATTATATTTTTTTTAATAAAAAACATATTTATCTGCCCTAGTGTTTTTAGTTTTCTAATAGAGAACAAATACGAACTTTGTTTCAAATAGACATAAATGTTTTCTATATCAATTAATGTAAGCAGAACCAAAACTCTAACATATTATAATTATATGTTTTTGTTAAAATCCTGCCGACAGAAGAAACTGAAAACAGGTGGAAAGGCGCGAGAATATTTCAAAAATAAAAACAATTAAAAAATAAGGTGTAAAAAATCCCTCTCCCCCTCGCCGGCATTTAATGCACCAAAGTCAGTGCTGGCAAACAGTTCAGTAACTAACAAGTTCAAAATTGCGGCTATTTTTTCAAATTCTGAGACCTAAATACTCTCTCTCTCTCACTTTCACTACTAATTCACGTGAATTTGAATAAGTCTATTTATTATATCATTTTATTATTAAAATATTTTATACGGCACTCCTCAATTTTAGTAAACACGCATGGCGCTGTGACTGTCCAAAGTGACAGAAAATGTTACGATTTTTATTTCTCCCATACGTCGATAAAAAAGATTCACTTAATTTTTTGGATAGCGTAATTAAAATAACAAGAAAAATGAGGACAGGTAGTGTTTCTCTCTTAATTAAGCGGAAATATAAACGCATGACGTAAGCTAAAGAAAAAGCGTCCCAATGGGACGCTTTCGAGTCTTCACTTTATCGACCGATAATGGCATACCTGCTACCTTTTGTATTATAATAACCTTGTGCTACGTATATTACTTTTGTTCTTGTGTAAAGAAATCTAACGGAGAATAAATTTGTTCCCATTTAAAAGCAAAAAATTTACGATAGATAAAATAAATAACAATTAATATGTCAACCCTATGCACCCAGGTGATATAACAAAAAAATTAAATTAATTTTTTATTCCACTTTGATCACCCAGGTCACGTGACTCAGGTGATTTAAATTTCAGGTGATCAAGGTGGAATACTACTATTCCACTTTGATCACCTGGGTCATATCACCCAGGTGATCAAAGTGGAATAAACCCTATAAGGGCAAATTTACTAATATTCCTATGAGTTGTGACTGGTTATGACAGTTGACAATCGAACTTTATTTACTACGAGCATAAGAACACAAAATCTTTATACCTTATACATGCTGCCACTGGCTGCAATTACCAAGCCACTACTTTTAATGATTAAATCCTTTATCTGAGTTTAATGAAAACAAATTCAGGATTTATTTAAATTTCGAATCATTGTATCATTGTAGAACATATACATTTCTTGTCATATCTACATATCTATCAGCTGAATTTTTAGTTATTTCTTTAATAATTGAAAAATTAAAATAGCTTTTCAGTAGTATGAACTTTGCGCCAGAGTTAATAAGGCATTCTCAAAAAGTATGTGCACTATATAAAACAGCATTGAGAATGATAGAATCTTATTATTACCCAAGGTGAGAAAATTTATCGAGGACATACATACATATAAAGTACACAACAAAATATTAATTTCAATACAAGTGTTAAATAAACTTTTCAATATTCTTTAATACTGGGGTAATGCTATACATACATACATGAGACTCGCAATAAATTTTCAGATATGTAATACGCTATCACCAAGTTCTTATGCGAAAGCGATTTGATGATAATAAAGGCGTTTGTGATCCTAAGGAGCAAAGACGACTTTTATGGGTAGGGGAGCATGAAGCTTTCCTTAAGAAAAATCCCGTATTCCTTGGAAGATGTAAGTCTATTGTTAGATTTTTTTATCTTTTGTGAGTTAAGAGTTTTGGGTCAAACAATCATCAACAAATGGGTCTAACATGTTTCTATTTTTTAGTTGCAAAAACATTTGGACGTGCTGGAGGTGTAGCTTTTGAACGAGTTATTGAACCACCAGACTGGGTTATGGACTATTGGCATCCATTAGAAAAAGCTCAGTATCCTGAATATTTTGCAACTCGTGAGTGTAGAAAATGCGAGTTCATCAAAAAATGGGAAGCTGGTATTTTGTAACGAGAGTAATTATATTAGGCACTGTCTCTAATATATAATATTTTTATACAAGTGTTTTTCTGTAAACCTATCAAATTGACAGGTGATAAGGGGCAGGTACAATCATCACCTACCTGCCCATTTTCCAACTATATGAGGGTTCGGCACAACAGGTTTTCATCCTCCACATTAATCTAATATCCGTCATGTCAGTCATCACTCTTCTTAATTATGTAACCTTTCACGCAATCCATCTTTCCTTAGGCTTAGCCCTAGCGATATATCCCTCATTCATATCTAAAACTACTAACATAACCGTACCATGCTAATCTGTTCTCCCATAGTTTTCTATTGCTACTTTTAGGCTTCTCCTAATGTACTTGTTTCGTCCATTACTACATACATCCAACATTCGCATTTCTGCTGCATCCACTCTATTTGTTTATTTATTTATTATGACAGGTTTACGATGATTTAGTAATTTTACCCCTTTATTTTAAGGGTTACTCGTGTATCGCATATTAAATCTGTGCTCTGTTGGAAGTCGGAGCAGGCACATACACTGTCTAAGGTAAAGATTGGCTACTGGGAAATAGCTGGATGGATAACCGAAGTCGCAGAATAGTTGTTCCATTTTTGCTCTACTAATCTTGGATCCGACCGACCCTCTCTGCTCACCAGCTTGTCCGATCATTCTACTGCAGATTATAAGACTATTTGTAATAATTTTTTTTTTCATTATTATGACAGATTCAAGAATGATTCTTTGTTACCAGGCCATAAAATCTTCTTAAAAAAAAACTGACATTGACATTGACGCAAAGAAAGCCTGACCACATTTTTGTTTTGATTTTCTTTCTATTATTGTATTTAATTTTCCTTTCCAAACTCAATTAATGTAGGAAGAACTATTAAATAAAAATGGCCGAGAATCTCGAAACAGAGACGAAAAAACCTATGTCTGATATGGAGCGTTTGGAATTGTGTCAGAAATTAGATCAAGAGCTTGATGATTTTATTAACAGTTTAGAAAGAAAAAGATACACAGAAGGATGGCCGGAGGATCGATGGGAGGTATTATATTTTTTTCTAAATATGTGAAAATTTATTACCGCTTAACCTTGATTTCCGTTTCATTGATCTATAGCTTAAGGCTTGACCGTTTTTGGAGAGTAAGGTCATCATTCAAATTTTATTTTTCCCTGGAGTAGAATAGCTTTTATGATTTCAGCGTAAATCCAAATAGGGGAAGTAAATCATTAAAATATCAATAATCATAGTCAGTTGAGTTTTAAAGTGTTATGTCATATAAGGTGTTATTATATTACTTATTATTTAGTTTCCTTCTTATAGTCTTGTAGCTAAGAGTTGAGATCAGAGTATCTGTTTGTTACATTGCGTGTCCTGCATTTGTATTTGATTGCAATAAACAAATGTTTGGACACAGTGTGTAGTAGATAGTAGATTATTTACTATTACATCTGATGAACAACATGGAGTAAGACGCATACCATTCCCATCCCTTTCTTGTCCACTCCCCCACACCAAAAGGTTTAATTAATCAGCTTTACAATGCATACTTGTAAAATATTTTCTCCTTTATTTTTTGTGTGCTACTTTTTTTTTTCTTCTCTTGTTTTATTTGTACATATGTTTGTTATTTGTGTTGTATTGTCTGAGCGGATTAAATGAAATTATTATTATTAATATTTGTAGGAAGAAATGAATAAACATCCATTCTTCATGAAGACAAATCCTGATGGCGATGAGATGTCACCTTTGGCGGAAGGTTTGGCAAAACTAAAATATGATCCAGATGAAAATACACCATTGGAATTGGCAAATAATTATAAAGAAGATGGAAATTTTAATTTCAAACACAAGAATTATCGTTTAGCTATTTTAGGGTGAGTCCATGATATGAGGTGATATTGATAATTAATAATTTTTATTGCATACAACATGACTACTATAAGAGAGTAGTATGTTGTCATGGGCATGTTTTGACTGTGGTAGAGCCCTCAACAACAATATCTGTTGCACAAATAGGCTGCTTGACCGCTGAAATACCACAACCTCAGAGAAAACAGGAATGATGTAAAAGTATTCTGTGTTTCTTGTAATGATTGGGGTGCCAGATTCTATTCTAATAAGGAAAGGATGGGAAGGGGAAGAGGATTTGAGGGATTAGGATATGGACAGGAAAAGAATATCCTTTTTCCTGTTTGTTCCTTCATGTATCCATTAAAGGTTGGCAATGCATCTGCAACTCATTAGCTTTAGTTAGTAGTCAGCTATTTTCTACAACTCCAGGACTGGAGCGCATTTTGCGTAGCTGATTACCTTGTTGCAGATTTGTTGCCTATGGGTAGCAGTCAATGTCAGCTTGCTTGGTAGCCACCATCTGTTGATCAGTTTTCCAGTAACCAGGTGTTAGATAATAATTTGTTATCAGTACCAAGTGTTAGTATCACTTATGACCTAAAAATTAATAAATAACAATTTCAAGACACTCTATCAATAAGTCAGACTATTTGATATTTTACAATATTTTTTATTTTATTTTTATAGATATACAGAAGGGATCAAGGTAAGGTGTGATAATCCTGAATTAAATGCTAGCTTGTATAACAATCGTGCTGCTTCACACTGGCATCTCAAGAACTATAGATCAGCTCTGTTTGATAGTGAAAGAGCTTTATCTTTTAATCCTGATCACACTAAAGCAAGACTCAGAGCAGCCAAATGCGCATGTCAAGTGGCAAAATATGACACTTGTATACAACACTGTCAAAAATTGCTAGAACTACAGCCGAATGATAAAGAAGTTGTTGAATTATTAAACATGGCCAAGAAGAAAAAGTTGATACAGGAGCGTGATGAGAGAAAAGAGAAAAGAAGAACTAGTAAGAAGGAAGAAGAAAGGGATGCAATTATCAAAATGATTGTTGAACGAGGAATTAGGGTATCCAATTGTGATGATGAAGATGATATAGATTTATCTAAACTTGAACCGTGTTTACCAGGCTCTCAAGATTCTATGGTACATATAGAAGATGGTGTACTGAAATGGCCAGTACTCATAATGTACCCGGAATACCAAATGACTGATGTGGTTAAAGCTTGCCCAGAAAATATTCCACTGTTAAACCAATTGGAACAATTGTTTCCTGCTCCTTGGGATACAAATAATAAGTACAGTACCAGTACCATTAATTTATATTTTGAGGGTTATGATAAAATGCCACATGTGATTGATCCGAAGAAGAATTTGGGTGATTTGTTGGTGACAAAATACTTTGAACTGAAGGCTGGTACGCCAGCGTTCTTTATTCTACCTCGCGGAAGTGTTATAGAAAGTAGGTTCTTGGAAAGTTACTTGTAGTATAAGATGAAATATATAAACATTTTTTAACCTTATTGTGAATTTTAATAAAAAATGTAAGTTAATCCGATTATATAATCCATCAGCTTAGCAGAAATAATACAAAATCTAAATCGAGCCAATAAAATCAGAGAGATGGCAAAAAATATAAAGCAAGATTACAAATACCACTCAAAACATAAAAACATGAATAATATGAAAAAAATACCTCCCGTTTTAAATGATCAGTTCGGTTAAGTTACGCAAAATAATAATATCGATTATTCAGTTCGTCGTCGGTCATCAAGGGAACCGCACGTTTTCATTATCAGTAAATCAGTGTATCAGTTAGTCTATAAGTTATATCAGAATACAGTATTTAGACATTAGTAGTAATCTTGGTCGGGACATCCAGTACAGGGTCAATAATTAAGTCATCAATTATAATGTTTTATTAAATTATAAAGAATTATGTATCACTATCAGCATCGTCTGCGTCGAAAGTTTGGTGCGGGTAGTACGGTCCCGACGACTCGAATGGACTCTTAGAATCAAGCAACGATGGGTATGGATGATGAGGTAACGTGCCCATCCATTGTGGATACCAATACAGACCCTGAGGAATATAATAAATTAAAATGAAGTGAAGTACCCTCAATACAGAAAGTGGTGCACATGATATTGCCCCAATTTGTCACACTTCAGTCTTTCTTCCCCTTTTATGGATCGAAGAGGCGAACTTTCTGTTACACAAACATGTGAAGTGACAACTTCAGGAATCCGATCAGGTCATATAAATATAGTAACAATCAGAGCCGAGGCTCCCGAGCGTGTCCTAAAGACTCCCTCCCCTCTCCCAGGCATACGGTGATAAGTCAGTCATTAAAAAAATCGGGAACAAATTGAGAATATTAAGTAGTAGTTCATGTTTTATAATTTGTTTTGTTGTTCATGTTGTGCAATTTAATTTAACTGACGATTGTCCTAAGTTGGATCTAACCTTATTTAATAAGATTGAGCATATAAATCTGAGGTCAAGTTACATTGAACTTTCTTCCCTGCTTTAAACCTTGGTATGAATTTAAATCCTTTCTTATTCATGAATTTAAATCCTTTTGTCGCTTTCGTAGTTTGGTAGAAAAAATAATATTCAACGTGCATTAAGATATAGAATTTAACGATCCGATCACTTTGGGATTACGAGTTACAATGAACACTCGGGAAGATATTTGTCATAACAAGTATAATAACTGATTTTATATTCTAAAACCTTACCTTATTGCCCGCTGCGTTACATGTAAATCTGTCATCGTGCAGTTCCACCGCGTCCAAATAACTTTTACCGGCGATGGAGCCGTAGTTCGGGGGGTACATGAAGAGGCAGCCGTCCAAGTTATCTGCGAATAAAGTTTTCGATTAAGAGAGAGATTGACAGGGGTGATTTACAATCTCAGAAATCTGTTTCCAGATTATAGTCATTTTTTTAGAAAAAATCCTTTTAACTTTTTTTTTTCGTTGAGCTTTGAATTATGTTTTTTTGCTTATTTAATGTCATCTGAAACGATAATTTAAGAGACAATCCTTGAATTTATAACGTGAAAACTTGTACAAGCACGCTTACCCATTGTTATGGGTACAATTTGATCATATAACAATTTATTGTAGTAGACGTAGCTTTGTAAATTTGTACATTAC
>JWHW01029007.1:11851-29827 GCA_000931545.1 Papilio glaucus | reverse complement strand
AAAAAAACAAGTTTCACTGTTTACCTTACAAACACGCTTTTCTTTATATAATAAAGTGAACTTTATTAATTTCAGGTCCATTCATAATTCCCGGCGACCCGGGCACCGGCCTGTCTCCCATCCCACCGTTCATCGAGCAAACAACAGAATCATTCACTCACACGACATCAACACCGAATGAATTCAATCCAAATATTACTTGTAAGTTAGGTGTAAAGTTGAGTTTTGAAAACTAAAATATACGCAAGTTTGTTTTAGCACATATCCATTGTTATTTAAACTTGCACCTAGATGGCGTTATTCTTAAAACAAACGCAATTTCTGGTTAGAATAATGGCACAAACTATTGCATTGCAATCGTTCCTTGATAACGTGGTGTGGTGGATTCCGTTACAAACATACACACCAAGCTTATAAATGCCCATTGGTGGGTGGGTTTCCACTGGCGTATAAACTTGTCGCGATACATTGTTTCTCTCTTTCTCTCGGAAAAAACTGAGACGGCAATATGTTTTCCGCAGTGAAACCCTACGGTAAAAACGCTTGCGTTCAAGTTATTTAGGCTTGCTTGAAAATAAACAAATATTTTTTTGGATTAGTATGTACTGTCATGTGTTTTTGCAACGTGACATATTTTATTTCAGACACATTGGACGGCTGTTGGTTCATGTTCCCGCCCAACTACGGCTCCATCGCCGGCGTCAGCTACCTCGACCCGCTGTCCATCAACGAATACCGGTATACTTGTCAAGGCTCGGGGACTAATAAGGTAAAAAAATAAGTAACAACTTTTCTATACTAGTACTATATTATAGTATTTAAAGTGACATTCTTTGAATAACATGATTACACTTCAGGGTCTATACTGGTATCCGCAATGGATGGGTGCTCCGCCTCACCACCCGTACCCGCAGTCGGGCGACGCGCCTGCCGAAATGCCGCAAGGCCTCGCCGGCTCCTACTACCCGCACTTACAACACATACCACCCAATAATATACCCGTGTAAAATAGTAATAAAGTTTTTTGAACATACTTTGTGTAACTTTATTTTTTATTTTATTTTAACACGCCTTTATTACTTTGAGAGAAAAAGGATTGTTTTTCCTATCCATCCTCTCCCCCCCTCAAATCCTCTTCCCATCTTTCTCTCATTGGAAAAATGATAGGAAGACGAAAAGGACTATGATTACACCTTCGGCACCTCACGCATCAGAGGGTACGCAGAAATACTTGTACTTGACGCCTGTCTTCTGTGAGGTCTTGGTATTTCATGGGTCAAGCCGGCTCATTCGTCCAACGGATGTTGTTGTTGCTGACTCTACCACTGTTAATACCTCTCTCGTATCTTCTACATCCATACTTTCATACATGATCTTCGAATTCTGATACTCTTTAAGTCGGCAAAATGTTAGGGGTTAAAAGTTAAACCATACAGTGTACAATTTTTATTAACTTTAATTCGTATTCTTAATAAACATAATTTACAAAAAAACATAACGAAACCGATGTCAACTCATACATCAGAGTTGAAATATGTAACACTAAGAAATTTATAAAGAAAAAGAAAATACTAAACGCGAGAGTACAATCGCGTACAAACTTTCATACACAAATAATTTAAAAACGAAAAAGTACGCATCTAAAGTGACTTATTATCACAAAAAAAACCTTTTATCACCAAATTTCTTATTGCACAGTATATACTCATACATTTTGATTTAAAAAAAATTGCATTGTGAATTGACAATGTATTGGTTAGTACAACTTTACCATTAAGTCATGTAGCTAAAGCCGACTACAACTGTTCCTATATGTAACTTAAATCTATGCATTATATTTTATAAACAAACTTATATTATGGGATATCACACTTTTATATTACGGTACTACTCGTGCAAAAAAACATGAGACTTGAATCCGCTGACGCTATAGCGACGTACTTGTACAGTATACAAATAAGTTTGCGCCGTGAAACAATCTAAAGATAATGAACATAGTATAGCTTCGTTGCTCGCTGCATAATAGCGCATGCGGGGAATACAGACGTAAGTAGGCGGGGGTGACGCTCATGTTTTTGTGCACTCATAATAAGTGTTTTTTAATCACATTGAATGCCAAAATCAAGTAAAAGAGTTTACTAAGAAGTTACACAAGTAACATTTTTTTACTAAATAAACATTTTATTTCACATACGTATTAGAATCGAAAAAGAACAAAACCTAAATGTAACTGATTTTGAAAAGATCTATTTATTTAAATCTATAAAAAAGCATAGACTCGTTAAAAAAAATTACAAACATTTTGTGAATTACATAATATATGCCATAATTTAAGATATATTTAAACAAAACAATTAGAGAAGGTACGAGGTAAGGTACATAGAGTGATTTTTCTTATAATTATTAAAAAAATATTAAATGCAATAAAGAGAAAGGAAACCATATAATTAAAAGGTATAATTAACTGATTCTTTCCAGAACATTTGAAAAAATTTTATATAACTAAGCGACCAGTTCAGGACGAGAAATTTACTTGATTGAGAAGCTCTTCCCTGACAACATGGTGGTACAAAACGAAATTTGTAATGAAATGTAAGATGGTGGTTTTCAAATATAACTTTGAAATACTATTTAGCGGCATAATAAATACGATTCTACCTTCGGAGACAGCCTTCTGTAAGGTATTAGAAGTATTCTGTAACGTATAAGAGTCATGGTAGAAACAAAAACACCAACATCCATATTTTTCTAAACATTTTGTTGGAAACATGTTTATATTCGTTTAAAACATGTTTCAAAGAAAATATCTTTGTGAAAATATTAGATGTTACTGGTTGTGTTTCTATCTTATAGAGAATATGATTTTACATACAAAATCAGCAAATTATTCCTCGTTTACAAATCATATACGAATCACAGTACATTAAAACACGGGTTAAAGAGTACTTTTTTTAAATCTCGTGAAATTATTTAAGAATAAATAATGTTAATAACATAGTATATTTGTTTAATAATGGGAGAAAAGTTTTCGGATTTAGACAACTTTTAGTATTTCTATTAAATTACAAAGTGTTTTTTTCTGCTTTTTTTCGTTTTATTATCTGTTCCAAAACCTCAGTTTTTTAAATAGTATATTTCTTTATTTCATTTAATATAGAAGAAATATCATTTGTTATCTCCCTATATATATCATATCTTTTTATCAATAATTTAAGCTATTTCATTCATACATAAACGCAGCCGATTACATTTCGTTAAGAAGGATTAATATATCAAATACATTCATTTCTTTATAGAATATAATAATATATAAGTCAAATGGAAGTAAAACCAGAAATATTAAATAATTTTTTTCTCAGCCGATATTTTATTGGAAACATGTTTAAAACGGTTTATTTCATTTTGAGCCACGTGACCTGTGTGAACAATGTGATATAGTTGTCAGCTTTATTTAGTAGAATCATATAATATGAACAGGAGCGTCTCTTATCACTTGTCCATTGGTCTCTATATTACCCAGATTTTAAAATCATCTCGGCGATATCGTCAAAGAGAATTAAACCGTTTGAAACATATCCTAAACATGTTTATTAGTTTGAATGTATAGATATTACTGTTTTTGCTTCTCATATGAAATAAATAATTATTTTTATTCAACGACATGGGTTACGAAACTTTTCGGCTTAGGCGACATACTCCTTAAAAATCTGGGCGGAACATTAGCTACATTTTTTTCATTTTCTAAGGGAATATAATAAGGTTAAATATTTAAAAATCTAAATTTAGGAAACAGACATAGGTTGAAGGGTCGAAATATTGCAGCCCATTATAGCAATACGAGTAGGTAAATCTGTCCTGTTTTTATTTGCTAAAGAAAGATGAAACATCCATAACATAAGCTATAAAATATGTCCCTTAAATTATAAAAAAAGTATTTCGATGTAAATAGTGATGTCAAAAATAATTCAAAATGGCCAAAATAAACTTTTTTTGAACTACCCTCATATATGTTGATGTCATATTGTAAGTAAAAAATGGATACCAAGATATATGTTCATATAGAGCTAATGTCAATATTACGTGCATATGATATAAATAAATATGAATAAAATAATATATGCCATCAAAATGATGTACTTTTCTGCTGACCTTACTTTAATTTCTATAACTAACTCATCTAAAACAACGAAATATATCTAAACTTGTCAAATTTAATACCGACTTATTAATTTAAGTAATATAAAACAAAAGATGTAATATACAATTTACATCTGATTCATATTATTTCATATTAAACACCATCTTAAATCGTATATCTCTTAAATCGTAGCCAAATTCTATGAACCTACCAGTCCAGGTTAGGGTTACATATACTCCTATTGCATTCATTTGTGGATCTATATGTGGTCACCATTCAAAAAACTTTCTTTATGTGGTCATTATTCAAGAAACTTTCTTTATGTGGACATTATTCAAGAAACTTTCTTTACGTGGTCATCATTCAAGAAACTTTCTTAATGTGGTCATTATTCAAGAAACTTTCTTTATGTGGTCATTATTCAAGAAACTTTCTTTATGTGGTCATTATTCAAGAAATATTCTTTATACGTCCATCATTCTTTCTTTATATGGCCACCATTCAAGAAACTTTATGTGGTCAACATTGTAGAGCTTTTCTTTATGTGGTCACCATTTATGGACCGTTCTTAGTGTAGTTTTTACGAAACCTTTTCTTTATGTCGGTCTTTTGGGCTATATCTGCTTTTAAGAGTGCCTGCAATCGAATAAGCATCAGCAAATCCTTTACAATCGGAGCCTAGCCAAACAACGCGTACTGTGCATTAGATGTCAGTAACTGCTATTAAAAATGCATATCAGGATGTCTTAGGAGAGATTTGTCCAATCGTAAACCATGATGATACTCATTCTGAGTTTGACTGTAGCCATTACTGAAGACTATTTTTTTGAAATTGTACTCTAGATGTAAATGCAAGACGAAATATTCATAAAATTTCAATATTATTAACTTATTACAGCCATTTAAGAATATCCCAAAAAAGTGATACAATAATGGTCACCGTAAATGCCTTGTAATGGTAACTTATGCGGGCATAGACGTATGGTTATCATTTAAAAGTACATAAACGGTGACCATGATTACAGCACCGTTTGAGATTTTCTTACGTAGTTGTGTATTTCATGATATTGAAATTAAGAGTGCTCCTATTGTTGATCTGATTTATGTGGTGAACCTCGTGTTATGTATTTTTACACGACAAGAAAGTTTAAGGACACTATTTGAATGCTAGCCCTGTATATAACATGTAAATAAGATTGACGTTATTTTCTATTTATTAATATATGGCCGGATTTATGATTGTTTAGTCAGGCTTTCTGCCCTAAAGGTTCATCTATTTCAAACTCTTTTTCCCAACTTTCATCAGAATTCGCGCTGGCGTCGTCTTTTACCTGATCTTTGTCCCCGAAGTAATCTTCGACTAAATTGTTACCACAATCATCAGCTTTTGTTGATCTCTTCGGAGATCGGCCATTTTTGTTTTTCTTGTCTATGATTTTGTTGTTAAGTTCGTCTCTTAGTGATGGAGGTTTGTTCACGTCTGCATTATTATTGATTAAATCTTTTGAGGATGAGCGTCTGTTTATCTTCTTTAATGTTATTTCCTTTTCGTATTCTTCTAACAGAAGGATCTGTTGTTCCTCGGTGAGTTCAACGTCGTGTGGAAATTCTTCTGCAATTTTAAAATACGCTACAGTTTCGTACACAAGGTCAATAGAGAATAATCTAACACATTGTTAGAGAAAATTGTACAATTACTAAAAGCAATCTAGATGTCTGTTAGTTACGAAGAAGGGATTTTTATAAATCCATTCCCTAAAGGTCTACAGTAGGGGATGAAAGTTTGGTTAACAAAACATTGTTTTGAAAAACCTTTTCTTTGACTACAATGCCACTTAAAAATACAAAAAACTTTGCTGACTAATATTTAACTCACCATCTTCCCATTGTACAATATCTTCGTCCTTTTCATATGGTATATCTTCAAGTCCAGAGAGCACTTTCTTAGGACTTCTGTAAAGAAAAATTAAATAAAATTTAATTTCTCTTGAAGTCAACATTTTATATAATTTTTCTAATAAAACTGCCCTTAGCAGTTCTTTGGTATCAATAAATTATTATTCACTTGCATACATATACATAAATAAGAGAGACAGAAAACAGTTGTACTTTTTCCACTACGTTTTTATATACAAAAATCTTATGTCGGGATGTTTGTCAGGGATAAACTTCGAAACTACTAAACAGAGCATAATGAAATGGAAACCATGTGTAATTTGGTCTCAAAGGGATAGTTTGTTTCATCTAGATTGAATTAAAACAGATGGCAGTTGAAATAATACTTCAACATCGTTTGTCATCACACCTGTCGCATACATGTTGTTATAGCTATAGATAAATACCCGTGCAAAGTCAAATCGCTAGTAAAAATGATGCTCAGAGACAGATAAACATTATATTATTGGTTACTCTTTAATACTTAACAGTTTGGATATAACTCCATATCTAATAAAATTATAACAGTGAAGAGTCACTCCATAATCACGCACTCACTCATGCAAAGCTTTTGCGACTCAGTCATTTTCAGTCACTTTTCCTTGTGGCACAGTTTAACAATCAAATCACATACCGTTGCAAAACGCATGTACTTGCATAGAGCAACGGGTCTAGCTGGGAGCGGGGGCCCCCCGATCGCACTTAGTTTGCGCACTCTAACGCTAAGGACGTTACTAGAAAATCATTTCAGGCATAATTCTTCTTTTTTTGACAACCCTGGCACATTTGCGACTGCTAATGCAAGTTCACCCGCAATCAAAGGCGTTTCCCAACTGTATGATTGTTTAAACTGTACTTGCAGGACACTGGGCTAAGCGTGTTAAAGAATAAGTTCAGAGCTCCTTCGGGACGTAAGGGTTGGAAATAAATGCGTGCTAGGTAGTACAAGGCATGTTTAATAAATAATCATGATTGAATGTTGTGTTGTCTAAGAGAAGCAAAAGATGATCTACGTATTTAAGAAATGTTTTTAATGCAACTTTAATGATGTTTGCATTCCGTACATATGCAGATATAATTTTGGGGCAGGAAAAGGAGCTGGATAAAAACATTTTAGTAACTAAATAAAACTGTATGTGAGATTAAAAAACGTATATTGAATCAAAAGACATTACAAGATAATTTGTATTCGACAATATTAACTATAACTATAGGTTGATACAAGTTACCACGATTTTAAAAATAAACAAAATTATATCTAATGAATGAAATTATTTTGCATTTTGTAACATGCTGTATAAAGCAAAAAGACACAAACGATAAGGCTTATTTCATAATCATTAGAGAAGAATTGTAATTCGTTCCGTGCAAAATATATAAATTCTGCCTTACCCTTATGACGTCACTGTACCCAATGTTACTTACTCATATAAATTTATGTGAATTACTTAAAAGGTAGTGTTTAAATGTCTTACAACTACTTATATCTGTCATTACATTACCGGTCAGTCTTGACAACCAATAAACACATGATACTAAAACTCTCAGGTATAAAGATAATAAATCAGACAATCTTTATATGTATATAAAGACCGAAGTGTGTGTGTGTGTGTTTGTATATGTTTGTTATAGACTCAGAAACGGCTAGACCGATTTCGATGCAATTTTGAGGAAATGTTGGGATAAGCCTAGAGGGTGATCTTGTGAAGTTTGGTAGCGATCGGATCAACATAAATAGTGCTGCCCGCGCGAAGCCGGGGCAGTTCACTAGTAGTCATATAAACAAATAATCTATTTGTCTCATTTCTTGCTATCAAAACTGGCCAGTTATTAAATTAGACTAATCATAGCTAAGTTACACAAAGCAAAAGAAACACAAAAAGCTAGAGGTGCTTTAAAAAGAATACAGTGCTTCTGGCGCTTGGTCAACTTACTGCTGTATGGGCGATTGCAGGGGCAAATGTGCCAAAACAGGGTCGGCTGTCGGCTGCTCCATTGGCTGTTTGCGGGACGCAGCGGCCAGACGGTCTTGGAGCAATGCAACGCGGAACAGATATCTGAGAACATTTTAAAAGTGGTAGCATTAGAATGTGCCGACTCACCTGCAGAATGTATTTATAACTATGACCTTTAATTAGTTAACCTATACATATAATAAAAATGTAACTGATCGCTGTCTGTACGTGGAAGATATTTGAAAAACTATTATTGGGGGCCTTCATAAACGCAATAAAACCCGAAACAATCATTATAAGAATTTTTGTCTATCTGTGCGTTTGTTACCACTAATCTCAGAATCAGCTTAACTGACTTGGGTGCGGTTTTCACTAATGTATTGTGGTAAGCTTCACTTAACATTTAGTGTTTGTTTTACCTCAATCGGTTAATAAATAAAAAAGTTATCAATTCTTCAAATCAATTTAAAGATCCATGTCAAACATTTGTTCGATAAAAATTATAATAAAACTATTATATAGATTATTACAGTTAAGTAAGTAATATCATTTCGTCTAAGTAAACTTGCAGGGCGGGTAAAACCGCGGGGCACAGCTAGTTACCAATAAATCTGTATTTCTGAAGTACTACAGAATACCAATGTGAAATGATCTTATTTATGAAGAGGTGTGCCAACGAGCAAGTGGTTCACCTAATATTAAGTGACCACCCATAAGCATAAGCTAATGAGTTACAGATGCATTGCCTACCTTTAATATACAAATAAGGGGATTAACAGGAAAAAGGATATTTTACAATATTCATGGTCACGAATTGTACTGAGGTGTCAGACACCTAGCGAAGGAATAACAAGCATCTTTCCTACCTTTCCCAAAACTCTTCATGTGTTACCGCGTCCGGTACTAACTTCTCATACTGAGCCTTCAATATTGGGTTAGCTTCCAACCGTTTGATAGCTGTACCCGGCGCGATCAGCCCCGCCTCAGAACTCTCGAGGCTGGCGCGCCACGCGTCGAACTCCGAGCTTTCAGCTGGCACTATGTAGGTCGCGTCCACACGCTGGAGTGCTTCTAGTTCTTTCTACAACGTTTAAAATAACTTTGAAAACATGAAATGTCCGTTTAATAGTTTTTAATATAGATAGCGTTATTCTCAATCTTAAATTTTTTTTTTATCTAAAGGATCCTAAAAATAAGTTGTCATCAAGCAAATTTTCAAGTTTATTGGACAACATTGTTGGTTGAATTACGTTATACATATGCACATTATAAGTGATCACCGCCGCCCATGATATATATAAAATAGTTATAGATCGAGCAAAATATTTAACGCAACTTACCTTGTATGTGGATAGCATTGTAGTGTCGCCCGATGACAGGATCACTTCCGTGTCGTCTTCATCGTCAGGTTCCGGGTTCAAGACCGTACTAACTTGCCCTAAAAATATATTTGCAATATATTAATATAATTACATAAAACTGGCAATAAATAAATTACGATGATTAGCGTGAAGCTAAGCTCCAGGGTTTCATCTGTCTAATGAATTACCCGACGCCTAATCTTCTTCCCATTTCCGCTATTCTTATGCCTTATATAGGTCCCTCCCCTGTTATACAGGGTGTCGACGGATTTGTTACTCGGTGGATGTCTATGATTAGTAGTAGTCCCATAAAATATTGAAGAAGTCTATTGGTTGACAATGGCAGGTGACCAATCTTTGTGATGATAAATGTGTGAGGCCTATTGGTTGAAACAAATAAAGGAATATAAAACAAGGTGAGCCCCTTGCTTTTTGCATTACACGAACACCAATGGATAACACATTGAAATGTTATTAACACTCACCAATAAATGTGCTGAAACCTTTCTTCATAACATTGGCCGGGGATTCTGGTACATCAAGCTATGGAAGACAAAATTATAATTACTATATTAAAGATAAGATTTTTAAATTACCCTGAAGAAAAATAATCTATAAGCATACCTTGAAAGTCTTCCCCAGTGCGTTGGAGGTGGAACTGAAGACATGGCTGGCCTCACACTTGACTGCTGTACCAATCTCATCTAGATCCTTCTTCACCATAGAGTATACCTCGGCTGACTGAAAAAATAGTAATAAATTTAGATAAGCTAAAAATCACAGCCATAATCAAGAAGGCATTATGAAATTAAGTTTGGCATCTTGACATCAACTATCTTACTTCTATGTCCATAAATCCATTGGTATCATTGCTTAGAGGTACTCCCATTCAGTTTTTCCAAATAACTTACTCCAATGAGAGTATTTTACAACATAAAAATATGTAACATGCCTTTGTGACATTGTCACAGTCTCATGAAAACTGAGTGAGATTAGTGTGCCTGAGCAGTACATTAAATTTTTTGCCAAATAGCTGAAGCCTCACAAGGTAGTTGTAGAATATTGAGTCACCACATGTGGAATTAAATGTGTGATTAATGAAATTTTGTGAGACACTTGGGAGTCTTCTTTCAATGTGGGATAGGTATAGTTAATAAATAAAGGACCTTGCAATTTACGTCTACCCGCACTTAATGTAATCAATACAGCGCGGTCGAATATGTCACGCTTATTGGTAACTTCTGATCAATTAATGGGCGCGATAAGATGCTCATAACATTGCAAAAGTGAATTGACTATAGTTTTCCATGTGCATATGTTGAATTGAGAGTTTGAGACAATTTTAGATTTAGAACTATACATAGAAGGGATGAGAATGAGATGGATAATGTGGGATCAGTTCACTCAAAAGGTAGAACACGGAAATATGTGTATCTACTCAACATTACACTAGTATACTAAGATGTACCCAGTAGTAGAGGTCAAATAGGTAATAGTTGTTATTAAAGTTAACCTACTAGCATCCAAATAGCATCTGTTATCAAAACATACTACATGTAACTACTTTCTTATCAGTTGGTTTAGATAAAAAGCTTGTAAAATAAAGATTAAAATTTGCACAAACTGGTACAAATATAAAGATCCTTTTGCATAAGGGGGCAAACAAGCAGCGGGTTGCCTAATCTTTAGTGATCAGCAACGCTCAGGAGGTACTGCTAATGTGTTACTGGCCTGTTAAGAAGTACACTCTTTTTTTGAAGGACCCTAAGTTGTATGAGTTTGGAAATACTGTTGGGACAGATCATTCATAGCGTTTTGTGTGAGGCAGGATTTATGCATAAAAATGCACGGCATTAGAAAGCCACTCAAAAATGTGTCAATGGTAATTATGGAGAGTAGTGGTAGTACACATAACATCAGGTGAACTCCTTGTTTATTTGTCTCCTTCTTCCCTTAATAATCTAAAAAGGACAGATATATGATAGAAATATGTGAAACAACAAATTTACCTTTGTTTTGGCTGACGATAGCCATGTGTCCCACCAGTTGCCGGTTGCCGGCTTGTCTTCTTGTCTTGATGTATTTATTGACTCATCTGGACTGGTTTCGCTCCTTAAACAAAGGTAAAGCAACATTAAAATCTTATATTTCATAAGACTACAACATGAAATAAAATAAGCTCCTATCCATTATTCTTGCCTCCACACTGTAAAGCAAGCCATATACTTAGTTATACCTCCAAGTAATTACCTTTATGGTATTAATAATCACTGCCTGCCTATGAACACACCCCAACTTATTAGGAGTTGCCTTTAAACCCTTCTATTTCTAATTCCTACGCTTGTCTGACACAAAACAACCTATAAGAACTTATCTTTTATGAGTTTTTGTAAACATAATTTTATATGCCACGAAAACTAGATTAAGTATATTTAAATATGCCACCTAGAACTGGTTCTGTAATTAAAATTCAATCATACCAGTATGTAACGCGATATATAAAATGTTGTAACAAATGTAACCTAATGTATCACTTGTTTATTAAACTATTGCAAAAATAATTATTTAAAAACTCTTCATACATCCAAATTTACAAAGAAAAATATGCATATCTGATAGGCCTTGTAAAACTCTCGTATGTAACAAGAAAGGCTTAAAGTACAAGTAATAACACCAATATTATACTTCGACGCAAATAATAACTAGTTTTCAATTAGTTCTGTGATTTATTATTATTTATTTATATAACTGTACAATTCATGGTATGTTAACATCAACAAATACAAAACAAAGATAAAAGATAACAGCTTACTTCTCAGCCATCACGTCTTTTTCTCTCTAAGCAATTTAATAGAAGTAAAACATGGATTTTTACACATAAAGTGCTGCGTGAATATTTTTGTTATTACACGAAATTTACAATTAATTTTGACTTAACATAGTTTAGTTTTGTTTGCGTTGACATAAGGTTTATCTCATTCGCACTTCTGGTTTATAGCCACAGATAATATTAACAAAGTATGTCTGGTCTGTTCTATTGGACTAGTGCATTTTGTAATTTTTTATCTCATATTCAAAATTTGCCTTAAATTATTATCCTATCAGAAAAATTCTATGAATCATACTTTTTTAGTAATAAAATTATTTTATAATGATTATTACAAATCTTTGTTATTACTCCAATTGCTATTGTTCGCGTATAACGAAACGATTACAAAATTTAATATTATTTTAATATAGTATTTTTAAAATATGTTATGGTTCTAGTTGTAACCTAGTTTTCTTATTATTCTTATATATATTTCGTATTATTAAAGTTTTATTAATAATATTTGACCCTATTCTTATTCTGCATATATTAAAGCATAGTATGTAATTTATATTCTGAAAACAATATCGCCGATGCAGCAAGTAGGTATTACGCGAAAGAAGAACCTCCTTACTTATATTAACTTTCTGTTTGGATATTATGTGGAAATGTAGACATCCAAAACTGAAAGTGCGAGTTTCTACACTAGGTTTAAGATCAGGATTCAAATAAGCAGAGTTAAAGGTTAAAAAAATATTTTTACTTACTTAAAGTTGTGATAATTATTGCTTGTGATACTATTGCAAGTGTTGTTGCCAATTAAAACAAAAACGTGAATTTGCGTAATCACCACACATTTCGAAAGAAATGAAATCATGGTTTTACGAATACAAAAATAAAACGCCGCTTATCTATTTTTACGGTACAAGTCCAACGTTTACCATTTTTTTTAAATAAAATAGAATGTTGTTTGAGGAAAAATGTTTAACTTTAATAAACTGATCATTCAAAAGTTTTACAAATCACAGAATTGTTGGACCCTAAATTGAATATGAATATCAGATGGCCAAATGTAATTTCAGTTAAAGACAAGTTGTCACTTATGGTTAAACTTGCGGGCAGTTACCTCATATTATACAGCAAGTTAGTTTTAAGACAGTCGCGATAAAACGTGCCACAACACAATTTTGAAATTGCTTCGATTTTTTTATGCATGCACACATTGAGCATAAATTGTATTAAAAAATCGCTCTATAAAAACTTGTGCTTGCTAGGCCTAACAATGGCTTGCCACCTACAATGTTGTACGCCTATATAGTCGAAATTGAACAATCGGTATTCCGTATTGATACTATTTTTAAGTATACTTTGTTGACCTCTCTATCATTGCTCTTTTTCATAAATAAAAAAAAAAAACTTTAAAACGATGTTACAATTTTTAAATATTCTTATATACATATCTACCAAATTCTAAATAGAAAAAATATACGAAATTCAAAACTAAACTAAATTTAAAATAACGAAACCTATTTTTTTCAAAACAATTTTGTTATTGTTTATTTTCTGTTTAGTCAATTATTCCATTTTCAAATATAATGCGACTGGGGGGGAATCACATAATTGTTTTTGTCTTTTGTTGATAAAATTGTATGTAGGTAGACTACCGTAAAACTGAGTGAAATAATAATAAATTGTAAAATCGGATAACGGGCAAAAGTTTTTGTAAAATTAGTTAACATTCTAAAATGTATGGTAAATTGCAAAACATAATTTTACGTTCACCTTTTAAAAATACTAGATACCGATGTGTTATTTTTTTAATTGTTTCGTCATAGATATCCGGAATCCATGTTGAGTTTAGCCTTCAGGTGTCTTGTGTACTACGCAGTTAGATTTGATTCTCAAAAGTGCCTCTATTTCGTAATGTTCGTAATAATGTGAGTGAAGTTTACGCCAGTGAGAAACAGGGAAAAGAAGTGCAACATCATAGACTTTTTCTCCGAGCTCGTGCAGCGAGCGCGTGAGGTAAGAAATTTATTTTTTCTCATTGTGTCTAAACGGATGGACCTTTAACCAGTTTAATTAGTGATATTGTGTTCAAAAGCAAACTTTAATCATCGCCTGTTTAGAAATCTAACATTTCGGATTACGTTAAGTAGTGAAAAGCCTTCATTATCATGAATGATATGAACAATTTCTAATACAAATATCATAAAATAAGCCGTAGCCCAGATGGCTAGGCAGATAGGCGTTTTTAATGATTCTGGCACGCGTCTTTCGCCTTTTCTACGTTCTTGCAACTTCGGATTCATGTCGAGAGTATTTAACAACTTGTCTTACTTGGTATTCCCGAAATCATAGCAATAAAACCTAAAATAAATATTCGGCGTTTCTAATCTTTTGTTTGTACCTTGTACTCGTGAACTCGTGACTACTTTCGATGTACCACAGCCGTGAAACTAATGTTTGTTCCTTGACGGTCAATATCAGTTACGAAAAATATACGTAGAAATACGGCCTATTTAAGTCGAAATTATAGCAGTCCTTTGTATCTCGAAATATTTGTTAAGTGGAAGACTCGTTAACTCGATTTTTAACCGACTTAAAAAAGGAGGAGGTTCTCAATTCGTCTGTATGTTTTTTTTTGTGTTTTAATTTATACCTTCCACTAGACTTACAAAAACATGTGTTTAAATTTATACCCTCAACAAGGCTTACAAAAAATATGTGTTTTAATTTGTATCTTGTATCTCGACTTCTGAGAAATCAGCTTTAAACTATAATTAACATTGACAATCGGGTGATTTTACAACTCTTATTAAAAAAAAATCCTTTAAAAACAAACTTTAAATAAAATCCAAACAGCAACTTATGTTTAAGGAACTTTTATGTAAATGATTCATAAGTAAATGGCGTCGCGCTGATAGTCAACTTGGCGGAAATTCCGTTTCAAAGAGATTAGGAAAAAGTTTTTCATGCGTTATTTGGACATAGAGAATAATTAGATAGCGCAATAAATCAAGACATGAATTTGAACGGTAAACACTTCAGTTGGCGCCATCTACCTAGGACATCGCCTGACGACGGTTTTATGAGTTACTTATATATGTATATACTTAGACTTACTCAAAACTATAAACAGATTACTTTTATGCAATGTACTTTTAATTTAAAACTAAACAGATAAATGTAAATGTAACAAAACACATCGCCAGTATTGTTTAGGATTTAAACTACTAGATGGCGCTGCCAGCAAAAATCGTATGTCTATAATTAATGTAATTTGTTAATTTAAGTAATAATAAAATAATCAATGTAAATTACTAAAAAATCGCAGTTCGATCTTTGACTCAATCGAGTGAATAAACAGAAAGTTCAAATTTAACCAGCTGTTGTTGAATAAAAAAAAGAATAATCGAAATCGGATCATAAATCTCGGTGTAATGGATGTGTAGACCCTCGGTGTGGTGGACTCGTACATAATTTCAAAAAACAAGCCCTTTTTTCTTAGTACACGATAAATAAATGAATTCAGTTCTTGTGTCACGTTTGTTAATGGATGCCTCTGGTTTTAATTCTTTAATTTTCAAAACATTCTTTAATTCGAACAGAGAATAAAATTTTGTATCATTGGAATTATCTCAGAAACGCAAAACAGTACATGAAAAGGTAATTTTAAGTAAGATCATAATATTTGGCCTATTATTGCGGTTCACAAGCATAATGATTGAGTCTGGTTTACAATTACGAAAATCACCATTTGACTTACAATTATCTCCCCTTAATATCACGTTTGTTCATACACAAACACGTGTTGAAAAACGTAAAGCAAAAAACCATCTAATTACATTAATTTCGTGTACGGATTTTATTAATTTGCGTTGGCGGGGGGCGGTATCCTTGTAATCTTTGTATGTGGATTATTCAATAACGTATTGAAGGGAATATTTTTGAAAATAAATCGTGGAGCTAAGCTCAGGTTCAAAGATATTTGTACAAAGATTATATTTATAGAAGCACGGTGTTTGTTTTAAACGTATACCGGGCGAATTGGGAGTTATTGCTTGTAGTCACGTTCTTTCTTTAAACTCTTTTTTATAAACTTCATTTATTATCTCTGTAATTTGTTCTGCATTTTAATAAGTTTTGCGTGTTAATTGATTTTGAACTCCTTTAAAACGTCGGATTAATTTGAATGTACTTACACACTTATTAAGGACCGATAAGACTGCAATAATTTAAATACATTCTCCCATTATCCTTACCAGAATCTTCAGGATTTCGTGGGTTAACGATTTAAACAAGAATGTATACAATGTGTAATGGAACTAAGCGTGTTTTGTAATTTAAGTTTGAGGGAAACGCCATCTAGCTGTGAAAATTTGAATAACAATGGATAATATATAAATAAACTAAATGTAATGGTACTAAAGCATGATTTTTTTTAAGATTTTAAAAAGATGAGATGAGATGAAACAAAGTAGCAATCTACGTTAAATATTATAAACACTATAAACGACTATAGAGACAAACACAAAAAATAATAATACAAATAAATAAATAGGCGCTCATGCCCGTAGCCCAGAGGGGTAGGCAGAGATCTCTATTTGGCGAGATCCTGGCACATTTCTCTCGCTTTTTCTACATTCATACATCTGCCCATACATTCTCGTCGGTTACGGGTACTCCTTATATGGCCCTTATTTAGTATGTGACTAATTTTATCGATACAGTTCTATATGTATATTATAATAGTTTTATAATAATATGTAGTAGGCCTATATTTCTATTCACTATGTCTCTAGTCGTCTAGTCCATGCTCACTAGAGCATGGAGACTAATCTGATTAGTCGTTTTGAAATCACACTGCCTTTTAGATGCAATTACTTAAAAACATTGTAATTCACTTATTGTTTGTAGTACAACGTAATCTTTGTGGAAGGTTGTACAGGAATCCAAGCGCTCCCATAATGTTAGTTTTTGATCAGATTTGACGTGCCTTTCTTCTTTATTAATAAGAGTTCGCGGAGCATGCTTTAACGGCACTGGCGTATACAGGTTGATGGGACAAATACCAGAACAAAATCACAATAATACAACGTGATTAATTTGATTATATTAGTAGGGTTCCTGAGATCGATGACGTCACAGCATATTATTAAAGAGACAAATCCCTTGCTATGAGCAACTTTGCGCACGGGGAGGTGAGACGTAAGAGGGGTAGTACGTTGCACTTCAAGCAAATGTCTTGTATTATGCTCTAGTAGTTCTTCTAATTTAATATATCGATAGTCTATATAAAAAGTATTGATTGTTTGTTTGTTCGGATAAACTCAGAAACTACTGAACCGATTTTAAAATGCGTAAACACTAAATGTTGAATCCACTATTACACAGACAACATTTAGTTCTTAAATTTTTAATTCTATTACTATTAGAAAGCTTCATTTACCAAGATAACATAGATACGGTGGAAATATTTTTTTGTTATTAAAATTATAATATTATATAAATAAATATATTTAACTCAAGCTGGGCAGTAATTAATATCTACATTTTCTAAAATAAAAGATATATTTGTCGTTTCGAACTTTGGATCCGCGAGGGTTAACGTTTCGAAGTAGTTGTGATTGTTAATCGATTAAATTAATCAAATAAAAACATGCTGTATACTAAAATCTGAATGGATAATCCTTGGTGCATAAACTGAAATAATAATACGGCGAGTGATCGACGCGGGCCTTCAAAGTTCATCGCTCAATCAGCGAGCGCCCGCGG
>JWHW01028998.1:35103-49784 GCA_000931545.1 Papilio glaucus | reverse complement strand
TTTTGCAACACGACCGCCATACACATCATTCACCCTTCGAGTCGTTTCCGCAGCACTAGTGCCACGGCGGAACTCGTACTCGTAAATAATGCCAATATTATAATTTTACAAACAATTTTATAAATATAAAGAATGGTAAAGTCGCACGCACGTGTTAAAGGCAATACAAAAAATACGGCCATTTACAACCTCATAAGCTGTGCACGATTTTTAGAATGTGCATTTTTAATCAAGGACAACGACACCGAAACCGATACGACACCGCCCCCATAACCTCCTCGATCACTGCCGCCACCAACACATTATCACCAACGCCATCACCGTCACCACCACCATCACCCCCAACGGCACCACCATCACCACCATTTTTTTTTATATATAAGTACCGTATATACACATGTATATTGAGTATGGATTTTTTTTTATTACATACAGACATTTATATTTTATTCATCTTTATAGATATAGAAAATGTTAGTTCAAGTTAAAAATATAGCTCTATGTGGTTTTACTATTTTACTTCTATTGACTTGTCCAATAAAAATATTCACAAATAACATTGACTGTTCATGCTATCATTTGATAACAGAGCGATTCAATACAGTCAGTCCTTCACAAGACTGAGGATTTTTCTACTAGTCTCATTTCACATGAATTATATTATCTTCATTTTATTACATAATTCCAGGCAAAAATATATTAAAAGAAATGTTAACAGATAAATCGTGAGTTGTCGAAATTAACTGACAAATAGTTAAAAAATATCGCCATAGCCATAAAACCAGTCAAAGAATAAATATGTAACATATGGTATGACCATGAGGAACTCGTATCAACAGTTTATCGGGTCTTCGTACAGAAATGATGATACCTAAGCATAATGTAAAATCAGTGTCAGCATAAAACTAAACATTTGTGAAAGAACAATATACAGCTTCAATATTGATACCTAATCAAATTTGTTAGTGGATTAGGTAGGGAATTGCAGATGGCGCCCCGCAACCGGCAAGTAAGTAAAGAGCGAAGTGATAGGGTCCCGAGATACGTGTCTCGGATACTGACGGCCGTTTTCGCATTTTTGATATTCAGAACATGCAGCCAATGGGAACAAAACCTGAGTTAACTTTGCGATATTGAAAGCTTATGGACTTACAATATTTCTTACGCCGACATAAGTAACGATTGAATGTTACTCGTTTATATACACAGCCACTACACTCTGAGTTGTGAGCTGCTTAACAAAGCTCTTTATTCAACTGTCAGTCAGATTTTGAATCTATTAGGGGATGCCTGAAAGAAGCGCCAGTGATCGATAAATTAAGGAGCACAACGTTTTGTTGCTCATGTTGTTCGCGTTCAAACGATAAGAATAATATTCGCGCAATGAGCGTATATTAAAAATGTAATTAATTGTCAGTATCCCTACGATTATGACATAGGCTCCTTCGTGTGTAATTAAAAGTAACATATCAAAGGCCAGAATTTCTTTATCTAAACTAAAATTTGGTACGTTGATATCATACCAATTAAATCTGTTTGAAAATATATCGAGACGAGATATGAGTAGCTCGCGTCAGTGAAGCTACTAATTAACGAAGTGAGGCCGTGAATATGATGGAATCATCTTTCATATTGCTAATTGAATTAATTTTCCTTATCAATTTAAGAGTCTCAAATTTCCAATTGAGGTTTGGAGCCCACTGACGATAAAATAAAAGGAATGCAAAGGTTTTTTTACACAAACAGATAATTGAAACTTAATACAGAGTCTACTTTCTACGAAATATTTATAAAGATAAAAATAAATATACTTGTACTTGAGAAACTTAAATTCCTATAATCAACTGAATTTTTTTTTTTTTTTTGAGAAACGCTACTAAATTCCGATAAACATGTAATATTCATATTTCACCGTATTCATAGATTTAAAAGTAAAATCGGAATGATTTTAAACTGTATGTGTTGGCAATTTGGTTAGTAGCCAATTTTAATTGAATGAAAAAGTGATCGTCGTTGCGTTTTTTCGTATTGGATGATGGGCTAATGGAAATTGGCAATGGTCTCTGCCGCCATCGATGCCAACTTTTGCGGAGGCAGCTATCGCCACGCTCCAGTTCGGAGTCTGTGCGAGAAATATATTTCCGATTGAATTATGAGCTTGCGCTGGATGCATTTCAGTATTCAGTAACAATATGTTCACGCGCTTTACTTTTATGTACTGATCCAAATAAATCACCAACCTCAAAATTGTAGTTTTACATAAAGTGCATTTGATTTCATTCGAAATTACCATGTACTAGACGTGGGTCCGTACTTTGGTAAGAATATTTCTAATTAATATCCATATATTTTAATGTATGTACCTATTTACTTCTATAATTATTTTTGTCAAATAATTTATTGTCTAACTAAATATAGCAGCATAAGACTTAAAGGTGAATTAGAATTTATAATGTATATTAAAAATCTATACCTCGTTACTAAGTTTAAAAATAAAACGAGCCAGGTAGAAATCTCGTATCTTTTATTTTAGGCTCATTTACCTAATGTCGATCATTGAAGCATGTCTTTCAATTTTGAGTTTATTCTTAAATAAAGCAAAGCTCAAAGAACAGGATGCCCAAGAAGGTGATTAAACAAATAACAATAAAAAATGTCAGAGTTAATTTTATATTCATACAATATTTCAATCTATGTACAAGGATAAAATTTCATCTGTTGAAAGTAACAGTTTTGTATTTTAAAGGACTTACCTTTTGTATTACGAAGTATAACCGTGTTTATGGTATTAAAATTTGAACGTGATTTACCCTTCGAATCGTTATTGGGTGAGAGCACTCAAAGCACTCGCTACGTTAGCACGTGATTTAATGAGTGAAAATATTTCACGTCTCGTTTGGGACTACGTCGGAATCAATCACGATATTAATAACACTTCAATCAAAAATGTTTTTAATAATTATTATATATGTAGGTGAACGTAATTTTTACTATGATGCAAAATTAACTTCCATTGTTTCCTATGTAACGCCAACAAGAGATAAACAGACTACGTCAATTAAGCTTAGAAACATAAATTTAACAAAAATAAATGCGTTCACTTACTCGTATTATTACTCAAATTTATTACTAAAAAATTTCTTATCTTTAATCGTCTTTTTCGGCAATACGATTCATCTAAAAATTCAAATCGAAAATCTCCTATTTTTGTTTTTCGAACCTTGGAATTCTAATAGGAGCTGTGAAAACGACTACAAGTAGCCATCTTTCTCCACATATTTTATTTATTATTATAATTGCATGCAGTTTAATCCAATCTTTCCGTATTTATACTGCCACGGACATTATTTAAAAGAAGCGAAACGACGAAGCTAGTCATGTCCGTCCAATTTTTCATAAAAATTACTGGGAGTTGTCAAACGCACTTGTTCTCGAAAGAGAATGTGCAAGTTTCTACGTGTCATTTTGTCACGTCCTAAAGTCGTATTTTAAGACCATTTAGACAAAATAAGTTCTGGTTTTTAGAAAAATAAAAAGACGAAAATAATAATTTTAATTTCTGTTATCTGTAGACAACATTAAAGCAGGTTTGCCTTTCAAGTACACATTTCTTACAAATTAACCATCCGATGGAAATGTATAACATGTTTTACGAAAATTTACAAACTAAAAGCAGCAAAACATTTTATCGAATAGTGTATCGAATATTTGCGGGCAACAGATTCATGGATATGTCAGACGCGCACAACCGCAGACTACAACGGATTGCATCGCGCTTGATGCCAGCCCATATGAAATATATATCTAGCCGAGCAATATCGGTTAAACTCTTTCCACTGTAAATCCGCCGCAAATCTTCGCATATATCAAAGCAAAATGAATTCTTTGCATCGGTAATATCTAAGAGCACAATATATATGAGAACTATATTCACAATATTTTGAAAGTGTCCACAAAATTAGTAGGATAATATTGATATTGACATGCATTGTGATCTTAAAATCATATTATCTCGAAACTCTGAGCCGATCAACAATAAAAGTATTGGAAGAATAAAAACTACAAGCATTGTGAAGAAAAAGTTAATTTTAACACTACATTATTTTTAACCTTAATTATCTAAATCAAGAATCGAATCTAAATATCTAGAGAGTATGTAATAATATATTTACATATTTAGTAACAGTACGCACCAGGTACGCACTTATATGTAGTCTGACATTATCTTTTCTATACCAACAGGGTGAAGTCCAGTCCTATGAAAGCTGCCGGATTTTTTTATATTCTTTGATTAAAACAGCAGCGAAGAATATGTTGGTTGCTACCAATAATTTATCTTAAGAAATATAATACATACGTCGTACTCTGGTCTAGGGTACTAGTATGTTTATCACAAACATAAATAAATGTGAACATGAAAAACAGAATAAAAAATCTAAAAATTTGTTTAAAAAATTCTTAAAAACGGGAGGATATCGTTTCGACGCCATTCGCGCTCACATTGTCGCATAAGCGCAAGTACGTGCCTGTTTCTGGAACTTTTGGGACACTATAAAGAAAATTCCTTCCTTTGAATTTACGATTTTTCTATGGCGCTTAAGCGGCAAATGATGGCAACCGGATGAAATATTATTGTTCTTAGGATTCGCACACGTGTAGATAGCTGCACGCTGGTGCTGGCGACATATTTGTAGGAAATCGACTTGGTATTATGTAATCGATAAGTGAGCTTTCATGAAGATTAATTCGGTTAAAATCTTTAAGATACTTATAAAACGTTTACCCTCGAATCTACATTTTTGCCACAATGAGTCACGATAGGTCACATCGATGGATAACTTATGAGTTATTGTGATGGTCCCGGACTCTTTGTACATATTAGATTATATCGAACTTCAAATATAGGAGAGTTCCGGTCGAGCATTAAAAACTTTTAATGGCGCAGATGATACGGGTATTTGGTGCCTCTTGATTTTGGTACCACTTTTAACATCTGTCACATTCATACACTAGCTTGTATTCGGCTGTTACAGTTGTTCTTGATTTTATTATTGTATTAATTTAATTTGTTATTCTATCAAAATTTCAATACCACCGTAGCACAGTTTTTAACCGACTTCAAAAAGGAGGAGGTTTTCAATTCGATAGGGTTTTTTATGTATGTACACTGATTACTCCGCGATTTATGATCCGATTTCGATGATTCTTTTTTTGTTCGACAGCTAGTGCTCGCCATTTGGTCCTATTTTTTTCTTAATGTAAGACACAGGATGCTAACCAGTATTGTCCAATAGAAGGTCACTTTTTATCTCTTATATATTAAATTCGTTTGTAATACAGAAATAACAGAATTCAAATCAGGTTAATTATAAATCTGACAATCAATGGAAATCTATCAGGAAAATTAAAGACTGATAACATTTCACATTTACCTTAATTGATCACTTTTATTAGCATGCTGTACGAAACAAGCTTAAATAATTGAACATTTAATATAACATTGTTTAACCGTCACTTTGTTCATTAATATTCAACGGTCCAATTAAAACAAAGGTTTGGCAACAACACGAAAATTCATCAAAACTTTATTGAAGTTGAAACAATACATCAAGGCGCTAAAACATCCTAATAGTCCAAAGATTGATCGTTCAGGGCCGTATTATTATTGGAGGGAGGCATTGTTGACACCCTCCGACTCTTTCCTCTGTGCCGCCCGCGTCGCCTAACTTGCTAAAACAAACAATGGCCAATCTTTGCAGATCCACGCCAATCTTATTACACGCTAAGATACCTGCGCGTACTAAATATTTAATTTAACGAAGAAGTTTACCCAACAAATAACTATTATCAACATGCACCAATTACCTTTATTATTAACTTACTATGTAAACATACTTATGATTGTTCTCTATCTATCTATTGATAATATTTATAGCTCATACACTCATAACTGACCATGCTCAACACGGTCAAGTGTATGAGCAATCGTTCAACTAAAACGACATCCATTAACTTTATTCACTGGAATGTGAGTAATGAGAATTCAAGCATCATTCATGAGTCAAGGTTCCTTTCCGTTTCCTTGTCTCCTTCTGTCTTCTTTCTGCACAAAGGCCGTCAACTCATCTTTAACTTATATATCAATGGGCACCGGTGGCCACATAAGATCTTTACCCGTGACACGTTTGCTCGTTTGTTCCTACACATAAATCAACATAATTTGGAAAGTAATCTCGTGTAACATAATGGTTTTAAATCATGGGAACACGATAAATAATTTCTTAAGCTTTTCCGTAAAAATGTTAATAATAAATGACCTAGAGTGAAAAAGAAAGTATTTCGCAGCTAAAAAGTATTTTTCCTTATTCAATGTCTTAAATATTGATTCACTAGCGGAGAGTGATTCGTATTTTTCATGGCTAAATGTATAAGTTTCTTTGCAAAAAATAAAAGTTTTGCCTTAATACTTTTCTGTTCTCGTTTAAAGCTTTCAGTTAAAATCTAAAGCCGTGATTATATTTTATTCAGAATGCTATAAGGAATTAGCAATTTAAAGAAAATAGGTGCATCACTGTGAACGTGATAAAAGTGAGACTTATTGAAAAAATAAAGAAAAAGAGATATATAGTGATAGCAACAGAAAGATAATTCTATATAAATACAATATCTAAAATATATATTGCTCTCTCCTTCTTGTTTCAACATTATATTTTTCTTTTTTCTTACGAAACGAATTGTCCCTTTACGTGACGTATCCTTGACATTTAGCTGCGACTCTCGTCTAGTTCATATCAACGTCTGGCATGTTTCGCGTCAAATACAACATTTTATTTATTATAAGGTATACGCTAATTTGCCCCTCTATCATCATCAATTGTTAGAATTCCTAGATATTGCACCTCAGAATCAAAGGCAGCAAAAGCAATCATTTTTCTTTTCGAGTTTGGTTTCCGATGCATGGCAAAAGAGTCCACTCCCCAAAGTAAGTGTAAGAAATAAAGAACTCAGAACTAGAACTAATAAAAGAATAAGAAAAGTAAGGTTAAGAAATAAAGAACTGGAAAAAAAAGAACTTATTCTTTTTACTGTACTACCGTGATGATGAGATTAACATATGACACCTTCATCTGATTTCTGTTAGTTAAACTAATGGTCCTATTTTTCCCTTCACTTTCCACTTCTTCTGTTTTTCTCCTTCTCTACTCCTTTTTTATAAACAATACTGATAAAGAATCCACAACTCTTGTTATTGTTACGACATCACATAACTTTCGATGAGGAGCTTACTTGTGTGCCGCTTCCTATAATAAAAAAAACTCAATCATTACATAAAACACTAATTAAAAAGTAATATCGTAAGAATTCCTCAGTTTATTATTTAATAAGCCGGGAATGTGTTCGGGATTATAGGAGGGCATCAGTAGGCTTCACACATCGTCAACCCTATCGCAAGTTTCATACACTATCTGGCGACATCTGCACATTCTCAATGCCAGTGAGTGTAGGGCACATTTTTATAGGAACAAATTTAATGTAAGCAAAAGAAGGGATCAGTCTCGGGAGTGCTCCGAGCGCACGTGTCTCCCCGACGTGAGCACAGACTAACAATCATTTGAAAAACTTTATTACGTATTCTGTGAAAGTCGACATCTTAAAATTTTCAACATCCGATTCATTTTGAAGTAAGCTATATAACGATTATTGTTATGTATCATGTTACGAAATTTTATTTGATTAGTAAGTTCTATAAATAATAAAACTCTTATATTTATAATACATCAACTAGTACTTGACCACGACTGTCATGTACCGACATTGGAATTTATCTATTTACGCCGCCATCTGTTGTAGATCAATAAACCAATCGAAGTTAAGCCTTTGTTTCATTAACACATACCTATACTTGCGACGAGATAATTGTTTCTGCGGGTGCATAAAAGTGGTACAAATTAATGCCTATTGGATATATTGAACTATTAAATACTTCTAATATTAAATGGGATGTTTATGTCCGCCGAGTTCGATAGTTTATCGCATTAAACAACATTGACGACGAATAATAAGTGGCGACGTTAGTGACCTTTGTATAGAACCAAACCTACCTGTGCCCTATTCATCGAAAGTTGCAGTACTTGTGTAATACTACCGTCTTCGTCTGCTTATGAATTTCTTATAAGGACCCTGCTTTTCAAATTACACTTTTAAAAACTACAGGCTATGAGTAATTGTAATCACATGTAATACAAGCCTTTTTGACTCTTCTAGTTTGTTTATCAAAAATGCGCTTGTAACGTGTTAAGAATATGTTGGAGAATGTACGTTGTAGTAAATTTGTTACATATTATAGATATACAAAAATTAGAATGTCACCAGCGGGTGACATTCTAATTCTTGTATCCATCCAGATGGATGGATACAAAAATTATAGTAAATAAATTAAAATATAGATAGATGGATAGATGGATGGATGGATAGATATCCATCCATCCATCTATCCATCTATCCATCTATCTATCTAGAACCCTAGGTTCTAAGACACCGTGAGTACTGTGCGTTTTGCATTATCAAATCGCTCATTTATTGACAAGGGGTGGACGATGTTGCCAATTCTATGTAATTTTATATCACATTCATTACCTCGGCTATCATCGTACGTAAACTATAAAACGTAAAATATAATTGAACAAAAAAAAACACGCAACGCCTTTCACTCAAAACTAATTTCAGGTGACAGCGCTGAAATAGTAACAAGTTTTTTTCAAACGATCATACGGCTGACTAAATCAAGTGGCGTTAACAAAATCAAAATATTTAATATTCTTAACGGAACTGCATATAAAATACAACCTAAACTAATTAAAATTTACATAACAAAGTAATATCTTACAGACGGGTGATTGTGGATTTCTGTTTTGTAATGTTTTATTATATAAGAAAAATTTGAATCTTTAACTTCGAATGCTCATTTAGTCTTTGTGAAGTCTTATTATTCATTTATTTATTTATTTTATTGATTTATATATTTATTCATGTGTTACTAATACAACTGTATTATAACAAGCCGCATATACAAAGCAATAACTATTGAAACATAAGTACGTAAGACACATAATACAAACAAGATCAATTCATTTACCATACAATTAATGTGAATTAATTTTATGGTTATTGTTGCACCTGAATAAGTTTAAAGTTAACTGTATGGAAGATACATATAAATTTAACATATTAAGTTTATATAATTATGTTATTTCAATTTATTAAATAATCACTAGCCACAGGTTAGGTAGATTAACGAAATAAAATACTAACATTTTTTAATTTACTATTTTCGTGCCTAGAAGTGTTATTTCTAGATATAGTATTCGGGCATTTCTCTTTTCTCAGCCTCATTATAAAAATCCCGAAGCACAGAAAAACTAATCTCCATAAGTTGAAGCGCTTTAGTCCTCAGTACTAATATGTTTTGAATAGAATGACAACCCCAATAAAGTGGCTCATCTCCAGAAAGTTTTTTTTTTATAGTGTAAGGTGGCAAACGAGCAAATGATCGCCACCCATAGATATCTGCAACAAGTCAACTAGTTGCAGACGCGCTGCCTACCTTTAATGAATGGTTATTTCCCTTTCCTATTCATCCCCTCCACCGTCCTCTTCCCCTTCCCATCCTTTTTTATTAGCAAAGGGTGGGAAGGTGAACAGGACTAGAAATAGGCCTCCGGCACCTCACTCATCGGACGAAGCTCAGAATACTCTACTAAGGCTACTAAGAAAACAGGCGTGTTTTCTTTTATCCACAGTACCCGTAGGAATTTTTATTTATAAAGTACGAATCTGAAGTTAAAAACCTCTTTTTTGGAATTTAGCATAAAAGTGTTGTAAACAGTTAAAATTTTTAATAAACTTTGATTCCAAATATTGGAATATTGACGTATTTTATTAACGCAGAGTGAGGATAGGGACGGACTGAGTATGGGTTAGCGACAAGGGATCCTTATCTTTAAGCTTCGACAACCTTTTCTCCTTCTTCGCAAATCGTCGCGGATTAGCCTAAGAGTGCCTGCTCATACCTTTAGAAAACATTTTTGTAATAGACTCGCTTTATGTACACAGCTTTGAATATAATATAATAAATAAAGACTGCAGTACAGATGGATTGATTATATATTTTTAATAATTTATAGTATTTTTAACACATTATAATAAAATTTACTTTTAATTGTTTGTTGCAATGAATTACAATTTCGTAATATATTTTATAATTGTAGAAAATATTGCATCGCAAACATTTGGTAGAAATCTTCACGCACTAAACAGAAGTAAAAGTTTGTTCGTTTCAAATTCAATATGTTATGGCGAGCGTGCTCCCGCTCAGCCGACACCGAAACTCACTCGAGCGTTGCTTACAGAAAATTTATTGTTTTTCTAAGAAAATTTTCTTCGCACAGCGTTACAACCCTGCAAATTCCTAGGGGAAGTGTTGAGAAACTTAATGACATCTTTGAAAATTATTAGTATTGCTGCCACATGCCATTTTTTTGTTTACAATGTTTTGTCAAGAACGAAAGAATAAAAGACTGCTGCTAAGTTTAGACACACCTGTACCGTACCGCACCGTACTTTTCAATGATTACAAGTCTATAAGCTACAAGTTCCAAGGAGATTTCTAGTAAATTGTGTTAATCAAATTATTTTTCGAGATTTGTAGATGTAGATGCTTGTATTTTTAATTAACAAGTATTAATTTCTATAAATTGCACTTTCTATCTTGTTATTATTAACATTAGATAAATAATACGGTACGATGATAGCCAAGGTAATGAATGTGATATAAAATTACATAGAATTGGCAACATCGTCCACCCCTTGTAAATAAATGAGCGATTTGATAATGCAAAACGCACAGTACTCACTCAGTGTCTTAGAACCTAGGGTTCTAGATAGATAGATAGATGGATAGATGGATAGATACAAAAATTAGAATGTCACCCGCTGGTGACATTCAATTTTTTTTCATCATTGTCATTTGTTTCAATAGTTATTGCTTTGTATACGCGGCTTGTTGTAATACAGTTGTATTAGTAACACATGAATAAATATATAAATCAATAAAATAAATAAATAAATGAATAATAAGACTTTACAAATACTAAATGAGCATTCGAAGTTATTATTAATTATATCATTAATCCTTTTTTAAAATATATTAAAATAAATATACAAGTCAAAATGTTGTTGTTTCTAAAAAAGATTCAAATTTTTCTTATATAATAAAACCTTACAAAACAGAAATCCACAATCACCCGTCTGTAAGATATGTACTTTGTTATGTAAATTTTAATTATTTTAGGTTGTATTTTATATGCAGTTCCGCTAAGAATATTAAATATTTTGATTTTGTTAACGCCACTTGAGTTAGTCAGCCGTATAATCGTTTGAAAGAAACTTTTTACTATTTCAGCGCTGTCACCTGAAATTAGTTTTGAGTGAAAGGTGTTGCGTGTTTTTTTTGTTCAATTATATTTTTGATTGTGATAATAAGTTACTCTACAGACAAAAACTTCGACTAAGTTTTAATCTATAGCCGGAGACGGAAATATCTTACTAGTTTCCATGAGGCTTATTTGAACTAAGTAATAAGTCAAGTCTACCGCCATCATATCAGTAAAAACTATATATCAAAAATATTAATTTCTAATTAATATTTATGTCATTGAAAATTCCTAAAATACTGTAATAATCAGCATTAAAACCGCCTTGACCTTTTTAAATAAAATATATTTAAAAAAAGGGTTATTTTATAACTTAGTGTAATAGTTGTAATCCCGAGCAGGCTAAGCTGGGCTCAATTAAAATTCCAGAATGAAATATTTCGTTGAAAACAATTTATCTTATCATAATTATCATTCATTTAAATATGAAATTATTCATCTCCGCAAGCGAAGAAGATACTTCGGTGCTATTTAACGCCGCACCTGCCGGAGGCGTCTTAGCTTGGCCGAAATTAATGCGACGCAAAGTCGCCAAAGTCAATTACACTTTATTAAAACCGTCTCCATTTATATCAATTTGACACAAACTGTTACAAATACTGGCACTGTTCCGTCCTTTTATGCTCGCGAGAGGCGGGGCTACGCAAGCGCTACGCGTCTACGGCTTTCGTAGACAAAGCGGCGGGTGTAGGTGAAGCGAGCCAGTACGCTAACGGAGCCCTTCGAGCTCGTAGCTCGCGCCTACGCTGATTCTAGCGTCACGTTGCTACGGGCATCGCCGACCACGAAACCATTGCGTTCCATATCCAATGAATAATTAATTATTCGCACCTATTCGAAGTAGCGAATCAATTAATGTACTTCGAAATTTTATAAATGAACTTACAGAAATTATCGCCGCCGTGTCGAAAGTTAATTTAATGGTCTTATTTGAATTTAATATGACATCTAAAAGAGTAAATTACTATTTAATATTGACATTACTGTTATCAGTCAGCAGTTTTGTTTCCTCTTCAGATGGTAAGTGGTAATCCAAAAATAAATATTACAATTTATCATTAGAAAAAAAATAATAGAAATGTATATTTAAAATAAAAGTATTAATCAATATATTGTATTTATAAGCTTAGAGAAAGTTATTAAATATTAACAAATTACTATTTTATTGCAAATAATTACTAAATGTGGTCAATTTAGGAAATAATAAGTAAGCAAATATTATTTTTTATTTAAAGCTCAGAAAAATAACTTATTTAACATTGATACATAAATTAATAATTTCCATTATTTTTTCTTTATATTTTGTGTTATTTCGATGTTGAATATATAAATTATTAAAGTAAGCATAAAGTTTTAAATAATAACTCTGTCTAACTTTTAAATAACTATGTGTAGCAATAGTTTTCTAGTTATATCTAATTTACACATTGTATTCTAGTCCTAAAATAAGCAAGTAAACAAAAAATGCTGCCTTACGCCTGTGACGGTACAGCTAGTCTTGCCACAATGGGCCAAAATCTTAATGAGACCAAACATGACAGCTGATGTGTCCGCTGCTCAGTCTTTTTACCTTTGTCTGTCTGGACAAAATATGATTTTGTTTTTATTAACATTTAATTAAATGATGAAATATGAATAGAAGCTATAAGTTATAATATCTGCCTGTTTGACATATTTCAACGTCATTAGTTCTGATTTGAATTCATAAATGTTAGCATACTATACTTAAAATGAGGACAATTACTTTTTTAATATCTCATAGGAGAATAATATCACACAAATTTTTGCATACATATACGCTAAGGCTAAAGGATATTTTACTATTAATATGTGTATGTTGATTATTGGTATAAGTTTAATTTCTAGCTGGCTTGTACGACTAAATTGTATTTCGTATGGTACAAACACTCAGTGTCTAAATTTAGATATTACCAAGTGAAAAGGTCAACCCCTATTAAGTAGGCGATCTAATAAATTTGAAAAATTTAAATGCTAGAGTAATAAGAAAGGTAATTATTTTTTATGCAATAAAACAAGCAGGCGGATCACCTTATGTTATGTGACTTCTACCTATAGTCATCCGCAATAATCAAATGTGTCGCAGCTGCGTTGCCTTCCTTGAATGGAACAGGAAAAGGGATATTTCCTTTTCCGTATTTTTCCCCTCTCCGTCCACTTGTCTTCCCATCCTATCCTAATTAGGAAAGGATGGGAAAGGGAAAGGACTGAAATTGGGCCTTCGGCACCCTACTCATCACACGAAAAGCAGAGGCATACTTCTACTTCACGCTTTTCTTCTGTGAGGTCGCGGTGTTTCTAAGGTCGCGATGGCATGCAACAGATGTTAATATTGGCTCTAACACTGTTAAATACCAATAATTTTATTTTAACAACATCCAAGTACCTCTCCTCCTCTTTATTCATTAATTAACATTAGACGATGTAAATATCTACACTTGTAACCGTTAATTATCCCAATGCTAATTGTGATATAGGTTGTACCATTTGCAAGTAAATGAACGTTATGATAATGACGTATTATATTATAAATAACATTTTAATTTGTGGCTGCTGTAAACGGCAGTAGCAGCCCCATGAGCAGTACCACAAACAAGAAGTATGTTCCTAAATACTGAGATACTATAGAGAACGTTATGGGGTGCAGTAAGTGAGCCTAAGACACATACATACATCTTACATATTAACCTAACGACGACAAAAAGGACATTGCGCAGGTTTTAACGTTCAAAATCAAAGCTCATTGCATTGCCATCAATACCTACATACATACATACATATGTCTTCACTTGGTGTCATCCTGGAAGTGTCTAAACGCATAAAGTTTGTTCCGCTTTTCTTAGTGCCATTGATTGTTTTAATGAAACAGTGTGGCAAACAAGCAAGCGGCTCACCTGATGTTAAGTGACCGCTACTCATAGGCATCCGCAACAAGCAAATCAATTGCAATTGTTGCCTACCTTTAATGGACGGAGGAGGAGATAAACAAGAAAGAGGATATTTTCTTCTCCTATTTATCCCCTCCCTCGTCCAATCCTCTTCCCCTTCCCGTCCTCTCCGTTGTAGGATACTATGGGAAGGGGAAGAGGATTGAGGGCGGACTTCCGGCACCTCACTCATCAGACGAAATGCAAAAGTATAAAATACTCCAACTTCACGCCTGTCTTTCTT
>JWHW01028998.1:3897-34846 GCA_000931545.1 Papilio glaucus | reverse complement strand
AATAGAAATATGCAGAAAAATAATTTCAAAGCAACTCCAAAATTGAACAAATATTTGTAGTCTTTGAATCCTTTACGTATTTTAAAACACCATATTTATGTAGATACCATTATTAATTTTCATTGTTTACTTTACACAGTACAATTACTAATGGTATTGAATTAAAAACCTACAAAGATTCTGGAAAGTTCTAAAAGCTTTTTTTATTAAGAACATAATAGAGTTCTTTTGTTAAAAAACACAAAACGTTACATTAAATTAAAATCATAAATCAGATTAATGTTATATAACATATTATTCGGGATACGTCTTTTTCTTGTAAACTCGTTTACATGTACCAAAAACATGTTTGATTATATTCTGAGATTGAGCATTTGATTTTTGAACATTAATTCTTACAAAATCTTAATAGTATGTTTAAGGCTTGGATTCTTGTAGAGGCGTTATTTAAAAGTATATAGTCAGTTCATAGCGAAATCCTATGACATTTAGGAATTTACAGACGAGAGCAATATAAAAATATTGCAATCTCTTCTTATACTAACTATGTTAAATCGCGTTAGACATTAGTTCAAAGTCTTTTTGACTTTACCAGGAAGGAGTCCAGTTCAGTGCAGTTCTTGAAAAAATGAAAAATAATTCTTCAAAACCGGTGCGTAGTTATGATTTACTTGACATACTATAGATAAAATAAATGAAAAGTTAATTGTTTCATAATGTTTTATACCGAACGTATCTTAATTCAACAACATATAAATGACCTGCTATAACGTATTATATGTGAGCATGTTCTAACTTGTTCTGTCAAATGGTTATACGACCGGGCTCGTAGTACAGTTGTCCTCTTGTATCTGTGCTATTAAAGTGCATGCATTCTTATATTAAACGAGCAATTCTTTATTTCGTGTATCTGAGAAATGACTCCGACGATTTGGTTATTTTTTGCCTTTTACTTAAGGGTATGCTTCGTAAAAACGCAATTTTTTTACAAAACAAAATATGTAGACATTATTACATACTGGTATTTTTGCATTGTTGCCTATGGATGTGACTGGATAACCTACTGGTGTCTTAAAATTCTATAAGATTTCATTAAGGGACATTAATCAAGTGACATATCTTTGCCTCTGAACAAAACACGATCTTATCAGAGACAACGCAAAGCGAAGCCCGGTCGCCCTGCTACTATATTTATATTCGCACATACTACAATGCTACATTATATTCTTTTGTTAATATACTTATCCACCTCACCAAGCTGATTGCGTAAATTATTTATCTTTATTGAATTTCATTATTAATTGTCTAAAATCAATTATTAAATCAAGTTTGGGACAATTATCTCACAAATTAGATTTTTTTCGCCAGTTATGAACAGATTTTAAACTAGTTACGTTTTTAAGGAGATAAAAGAAAGAGTATGAATGATATATAGTACCGGCGACCGAGTTGAGTTCCCTACTTGAGTTGTTATGTGGATAACCTAATTAAAACGTTAGTTATGTTAATGCTCTTACACCATTTATTTTCACGTCTTTTAATTCAATAAATACAAACACGGTCACTCGACATTTTACCATCTTACGTAGCATGATTGGAATACGGATTTGTTTTGAGCCTGCACCGCTGAACAAGGCGATCAATAATATCTGGGAAAAGAAGTCATGCACAGTGTTTTTGTTAAGACGATAGGTCTTATAAATAAGCTTCTGTTAGTCCCTCTGAAGGACGATGTCTATCGTCTTACGCTCACTACTAGTTATCTTTAGCACTTCACAAAGAACGATAGGGAATCGTGATGTCTTTAATTACTTTTCGGTCCAGGGTTCCAAAATATTTATAATTGCTACTTAAATCTGAACCATACATCTATATCAAAATACAAATAAATAAACCCTTTGACACTTATTGGTTTCGGCACAGGTTTTAAATGAGGCCACAAGTCATAATATAAATACGCTACAGTGGGTACTCAGCCCCGCGGCTTACAAACAAAATATATGTTTTTATTACTAAACGAGCATTTAAAATGAGTACATGTTGATTCAAATATACACAAGTCCTCGTTGCGGAGTATTCAATTTTGTACGTTTTACTTTCAGTTAAGTGCTGACGGAATACTTAGTAAGTAAAATCATCAAGATAAAATTGATAATATAATTTTGTTTTGCCTTCTTTTGCGTTCTGAGTTGACGGCAAGACTTAGTAAATTGTAAACGAAAAGCTCATTGGATAATTGCCAAGTGACCATTTTTCGCAATAATTGTGCCAGTAAGATGGAGTTGAACACTCAACCCGAAAATTAATGCTATTTTCAAAAAGAATATTTTCTCATCTTTTTCATATTTTCAATGACGAAGGTGAAGCAGGAGTTCTAATCACCTGAAGTAAATCAAAATTTATGTAAGATAATTAATTGATTCAAATTCTTAAATGCAACATGAGCCTTCTTACACAAGCAATAATAATTCATCTTATACTTTATTTGAATACAGAAATTGAATTTAATACCAAACCAATTAAAATTGAACAAAAAAGGAATTTATTTTGAAAACTGCTTCATTCATTTAAAATCATATGGCTCTGAATAATAGTCGTAGCCGTATATTTGAAAGGACTGGTTCGGTGTTGATATCTGTTAGCCCATTATTCAGCGGATTAGCTATTCGTTGAATGAGCTGCAGAATATTCAAAAGAGTATTACCGGATTTTATTTAACTCTTATGAATGTGAAACTAATATTGACCACGTCACTTCAATTAATCCGCTTTACTCAGTCTTATATTACAAATACCAGAATACTATGTTAGAAAACAAGTTTTTTTTCTTCTATTAAACTAAAGATTATGCGAATGCATAGATTATTTCAAAAATATAAATAAGAAATTAAATCTCTACTTATACCTTGTTTCAAAGTAAGAAGGAATTTTAGTAAACAACTTGTTCTCACGTTACCTTATAACATTAGGTATAGAATTTGTTATATAAGTATATCAAGATTTCCTAAAAAATTAAACATTTCCGATGAAAGTATAAAATTTATAATGGTCGCCATATATGGTAAATTATGTTTGTTTACAAAAATTATATCTTGCTATGAAACGAGGTATACTCGTAGTTGTACATAACAAGTTTTCTTATTGACCGCTGCATCAGTATGCGTCAATATTAAACTACACTGAGAGTAACTTTCAGCTACAACTTCACTCATGAAGTTACCTCTCCGGTCTGTATGTTTATTATTTGCGAGATGCACTAGCTACGCTTTAATTTATCATTCAACTTCGAAACGCCTTTTTAAAAACTTGTTTTGCGACATGTTCACTCGAAACTTTCGAGTCTTGTAATATGAGAATTTTGCTTCTATAAATCATATACAAAACGTTTGGCCTGACCTTTTTGTATTTTTTGAAAATATTCTACATTAAAGTATTGAAAAGATATGATTGACAAACTTCAACTGACTTAAGTGACAGAGTTAGTAGGAGATGAACACAATGAAAAATGACAAAAGAATTAGCGACATCCATACACAAACGAAGATTAACTCGAGTTTTTTAAATATATTCTCATTACTTACATATATTGAAAAAGCACTCACAATCGTATATTTGCGTAAAATTCTGTCCCGTAACTAAATGGCTATGGCGTAAGGTAATGTCTACAAAATCCAGTTTTCTATCAGATGATGTATATTCATCATCTATCTACATATATAAATAAAGAAGGAACTGGCCGACTGATAAATCAACGAACAGTCCTAACTATTGGACCTAGAGACTTAAAATTTTGCTCAGAGATTTCTGTGAAGAAAGGATTTTTCTAAATTAACCCCCTAAAGGTCTAAAGTAGGGATGAAAGTTTGTATGAAGAAATAATAATAAACCAATGTAAGTTGACCTCAAATTTATACGATTATTATATTAAATAAGGTTCAGCTTAGGCTGGAAAATCGAAGGTTAAATTAAATTACACGATGGGTAAAACCGTGGGGCTCAGCTTGTAGATTATATTATCAATTTTGTTAAATAGTTCTTCTTTAATTTCACTAATGAGTTAAGGTTACATAACATTACCAAGCTCAAGGAAAGCATTCAGAAGAACTTCGTTAGATTCCGATGTACCCTGCGTCATTCTAATGAAGCCAATTTTCCACACCTCTGCTACCTTCCTTTCCTTTTAAATTTTCTCGCGTATTTTCTGTGTCATCTATTTTCTATGATTCGGCGTTGGCACATTTCTTTAAATTTCAAATTGACTTCATTGATTGAACTTGGGTTTGAAAAGTTTGAATTGATATACACAAAAGAAGTTAAAAATACTAGGGAAGAGCCTAACAAAGTACAAAGGGCGCCCTTTATACTTTGATCTTAAACCCAAAAAAAAATTGATGTATAAACTACCTTAATTTATAGCAACTCAAAGCTAAGCCTTATTTCAATACACTTAAAACAAATCATATGATAGCGAATGAAAGTTTATATTATATACTCTGCAAAATCACTGGATTTATGAAGCTCGCGTATTTGCATTTCACAGCCCTTCCATCTCTTAAAGATATTTCAAAGCGCATCCTCTCTTCTAGTTTATGCTAGTTACCTTGCAAGTCAGCTGCAACAAATTGATTTAACTTGGCGCTTTACAAATTTGACTTAAATATACAGTAGACATATAGCAATAGTTACTCTGTTAGTTTAGTTTTTAATATTTTAATTTGTACTAATTATTGCGCTGTGGTCGAAATTCTAACACATTTAAGTTATTTACATTTGTAGAAGAGAAATGGAAGACTTAACTGTTTATTTCGGATTATTAAATACAACAAGGAATGGTTAATTAAAAAAAAAACAACCAGACTGACTGTAGGCGTTATGACCCCACTCTTCAAAATCGTTCAAGCCGTTTAGGCTACAGGTAGTCACAGTGGAACGGGCATACATATATAGATATATTATATGTACATACATATGTTTATTATATGTACATGTGTACACCCCCAACATTACTTAAATAATTAAATACTACCAATGATACGATATAACATGAAATAATAGCTATTTCGTCCTAAATAAATTATTCTGAGATTTTCCATTTAAAGTTTTTTGTGTAGGACATGCAGCGAATTTTTTTTTAACATACGTGTTAATACACTTAATTAAATACATTACACAATCGTTTTATTAAAATGTTACGTTCACTGGGCGTTAACGACTATATTCAAAAATTATCAACCAAATAATTTTGTTATTACAATAAAATAATATAATAATATTAAATAAATCTAAACGTATTATAACAGTAAATATTTTCAATAACAACATTAGGGCTGAAGACATAAAGAGATATAAATAAAGGAAAACGCCGCGCGATACAGTTCGATACAGAGCGGCGGGTTATGCCCTCGTATATTTGGTATGAGCACAACGTTCGCCCATATTTCTTGACGTCTATGCCGGTGCTAGCATCGGAACCACTTCACGCGATACTCGCCACTTTTTGCGAGTCGCTGTTTCCACACCACAATAACATCGAACGGGCATTACGTTATACGAATAAAGAAAAAGTTTGTTAAGGAATGTTCTTTTACATTTAGATACCACAATAAGATACAGTTAGGGTTAAAATGCAATAAATGTGAACAAATCTGGCCTTCTGTCTTATATGTATTTTTTATTTAGTCAATTCTTTTATTTTTTAATATTTATTATTATAGTCGAATGGTTGGGAGGGAATGCAAATCTCGTACGGCAGTGTATATTCCCAAACATAAATGGGATAAAATATTATTCGCTTAAACACAAAGATGTCGATTTTTTTGAATATCACATATCATATCGTACGACCAATGTTGTGCTATTCATATTTTTCATATTTGTAAATTTAGGTAATTCACGTTTTTTAATAAATTAATTATTGCATTCACTAATTGTAACTTTAGTAAAAGAACTTTTAACAAAAAAAAAACACTAAGGGTCTGTTTCACAATACCCAAATGAAGTCCTGAAATATCCGTGCAACTTAATAATAATATAAAGTCGTTAGTGCCGTTTGACAATCTCCAAATAATCATAACTGGTAAATAAAGTGTCGAGTAAATTATAAGTTAGATCATCTGGCAGATAAGAAAGTTATTTGATGGTTAATGTTACTTGACAGATCATTTATTTCTTTGACATTTGCCTTACGTTTTGTTTTAAATAAAAATAATCGATTTCTAAAAAATGCTTTTTTGTATCATTATATTTTTTCAGAATATGCATTTAAAGTACATAAACACGAAACACAATATAATGCATGAAAATGCATATTAAGTTTTTTTGAGAGTTATTAACTTTAAAAAAATGTTTTATGGTCTCACATGTTCCGTAAATCGAAACGTCAAAATGCGAGGTTGCCGTCTGTAACTTATAAGTAACAAACTTACACAAATATACGTTCGTAAAACGCAAACTATTCCAACGGGAAGTTCTATGTGCCAGTTAATTTATTTGTTGATTGGTTATCCACCAATATACTCAAAAAAATTCACACAGCCTTAGACTCTAAAGTTCAGAATAGTATAAATCATTTGTTTCGCTTTTTTTTTTATGGTAGAAGGTGGCAAACGAGCAAGCGGATCACCTGATGTTCTGTGAGCGCTACCCATAGACATCCGCAACAAGCAAATGTGTTGCGGATGCGTTGCCTTTAATGGACAGAGGAGTGGATAGACAGGAGAAAGGATATTTCCTTTTCCCCGCCCCCTCTCCCCGTCCAATCCTCTTCCCGTTCCTATCCTATCCTAATAAGGAAAGGGTAGGAAGGGGAAGAGAACTGTAATTAGGCCTCCGGCACCTCACTCATCAGACGAAACGCAGAGTACTTCTACTTCACGCCTGTTTTCTGTGAGGTCGTGGTATTTCACCGGTCGAGCCGGCCCATTCGTGCAACAGATGTTGTTGTTGCGGGCTCTACCAGCTTTTCTTTTACCTAGGACATAAAATGTACATAATAAGAACAATGCATCTTTTTAAAATACCAATATACCAATTAAGCAGTAGGTAGAACGTGAGTGCTATTTTAAATAGGTAAGATTCGAACTTAATTTTTTATATGAACGATAAAAGCAACAGAGCGAGGGCTTGACTTATGTTAAGTGACCACTAAATACCACATCAATTTTCGCGACATTCGGAATAGCTTCAGGTCCCTAAATGCAAATTAAAGCAGGCCAAATTTCCAAAAATACTTTCTTAACGTTACTTTGGCTCTGTTGCTATTGACAGGGCAGTTAGTTAATCAGGGCTTGCTACACAGCTTTGCGATCAGTTTGCCGACTTAAATATGACCACTAAAACATTTGGCATTTTTATTCTAGAATTAGAATTTATTAAATATGTTAAGGAAATATTCATATTTATCGAGTCAAGTGTGGAGCGGCACGTAATCTTCTAAAATGATTGTCGTGTTTGTGTATGCATCCGATTGGTGTCGTCTACAACATGGCACGGGCGTGCCGCACGCCACGCCGCACGCCTCGCTCATAGCCCGCGGGCAACGCTACTGTCGCCCTAAACTCCCCCTCCACTGATTTATAACGGCAATATAACGCCAACCTGTCATGCAGATATTTTTATAACTTTTATACAGACGGTATTCTCTAAGATTTTCTTTTGCGGAATTCAGTCTTATTGTTTTTTTTTTTGTGTTTCAGACGTTTATGAAAGTCATCATTATTTATTAAAAGATTTAAGTTGAAATATTATTTGTTTTTAAATTTTCACGAACCTTTTCACCCACTATTACTCTCGTACTCTGCGACCTAGTTTAAAGTTGAAAAAGTTTTCCACGTTACCTATTGAAGAATTATTGAGTCGCTCGTCATATATCTCGAATCGATAAAATATTGTTCATTAATTTCTTTTTTCCCTTTTATGTGTCATACATGTCGGATGTCCGTGCTATGCACTTCTTCCACATTTCATACCATTGACATCCTCTTCACTTCGCGCTATTGACATTCTCCCCACTTCGTACTATTGACATCTCCGATTTACATATAATGTACTATTTATAAATAGTGATGAAAGTAGTGAAGTGTCAAAGTGACGAAATTCCACCCTAAGATTCAGTTACCGCTATTGGGAACTTACAAGTAAATCAAAGTTCCCAACCAACGAGCACCCACTTTTTAAGTAAAAAATACTTAAGGGCGATATAAGTATCGCCCTTAAGTATTTGAGCACCCGCTCCCCACCCACTCCTTAGAGCACCCGTAACCGACAAGATTTTACAGTGAACGTAGTTTCTTGGTGTTACAAATTCAATCAATCAACTGATGGAAAAACTTGGTAAACAGATCCAGGACTCTGTTTACCAAGTTTTTCCATCAGTCTCAGCTATGTGGCGTCTTCTTCCTCTAGACTGATTGGCTTAGTTTGTATATTTCAAGTGCTATCGTTATGTAGATCCTGTCCACGGTTTTCCTTCCTCTGTCTTCTTTCTTGCTGCACGAAACAGGTTGCAATTGCCCCCCAGAATACATGGGGCAGCACGAGTCGAGAGGTAGCGAGGTTTACCCAGCCACTACCGAATCAGGGAGGGATTCCCCGCGTTCCGCGGCACTCTCCTGAGAAACTATTTTTAAATCTTGTTTCCATTTTTCTTATTTACCGTCCCCTTCATTCCAGACCTTTTTGAGACAGTAGTTGGACCACGGCTCGCTGTAGCCTTTCGTTAGTAGTCGAGCACCACGGTAGCGGGTAGTCGTACTACCGTTGCCAGGTTTTTGGTATTCTTTTACTGTATCACTGGGAAGCGCAGTTGAGGTTGGCTTGAGTGGGTCAAGTTGTTATCGACCCATCCCTTACTCCCCTGTATGTATGTAGTTGAAGCGATGGAGATGTGCCAAGATCGCGCCAAATGGAAATCCATGGTCTCGGTCTACTTACTTTGGGTTACAGGCGTGAGTGTATATTTATTTATTTATTTAAATAAATAACCCCTAATAACCTTTTTAAATAATTATTTCGTCTCTTGCGTGGGTCTAAAATATACTAACAAGCTGTTTCTGTGGTAGTACATCAGTGGAAGTATCGCAACCTGATACAAAATCAGTGATGTAGAAACATCTCCGTTTCACTCGGTGAATGAGGTGACCGAAAGCCAGCCCTATCCGCTTTTCTTCATCGTCCCTCATTTTTTCATTCCAATGTTTAACCGAAGGAATGCGAATACAAATATACCTTGACCTTTGAATCCCATTCTATACGACAGACTACTGTCATAACGTTAAAAATATATACGGTCATATAATTTAATTCTAAAAGATTCTTTGTAGCAAGACTGCTAATGACAGGCTGAGTAAACACTATTAAATTAATTAATTCCTTGTTAAAACAAAAATTAAAGGCACGAGAAAACAACAATTAAGCTGATTGTGTATGCGTTTCTATCATTAGATATTTTATACTTAGCTTACTTTTTAAGCTTATGTTGCAGACAAAGAAATAAAAACGTTAAGTATTTTTTTTTTAATTTAAATATGAACTGCAACTGAAAAATATAGAGCGTCCGCTTTACAGATGAAACGATGGGATCGTGAAGACGGCAAAAATAGTAAAATGTGGCAAAACGAAAACTAAAAGATATATTGTAATTACAAAACTTTGTCGATTAAAAAAAATATAATTATGGCTTCGTTTTTGCTTTCTGCAGGTTGGGTTTTTAAAACTATTTTTATTTTCTGTACTTTATAAATTTGAAATTTAAAAGTTCTGCCAAGCCACATTACACTTCATCGAGGCACAAAATTGTACGTGCGCTGTGAAGAGGTCAGCTGAAACTTGAAGTTTTAGTTTGAGAAAAACTAGCATAATGGAGGCTTACCACTCTGTACCGCCGACATCAAATATGCACAAGTCGTTAGTGCTTTAAAGTATTTTCTGCTGGATAGAATTCCTTACCCAATTACAATATTTTAAAATGAAATTGCATTTTATAGAATTACTAGCCGATGGCCGCGGCTTCGCATGCATTCGTTTCTTATATTCCTCGTTGGAAATTTTTGTAATTTGATTTCGCGTATTGGATTTATAGATAAAGTGTCCAAAAGTTATTGGTTATATTGGTTGTCATGACAATATTTGTCAAGTCATTGACAAACATCGTCAAAATATGATATTTTCATGTCATACATTACCATGGCAATCTATTAGCTTTTATTTTCTTATCGCTATTTTTTCGGAAGTTATTTTTTAAAGATTAAATGTACCTCATGTTATTTCTGTAGTAGTTATTTTCTGTCGTAGAGGGTGACATAATTTTGATAATAAATAAGTACGGATTTAAATCTGGCAAGAAAGTCGATACTGGTATACCAGAGAGAGGGTCTTAGAGAGGGTTATCGTATCTAAGATAAACAAATTTAGCTTTTCTCTCTCTGTGAGTGCCACTCCATTACTGGAGGTTGGCCGTCAGCTCAGCGAACTTATTCCTATCCTGTGCCAATCGAAATAGATTTTCTACGTTGGCAATACTGGTCCACTCCCTGATGTTTCGCAACCACGATTTCTTTCTTCGTCCGGCGCGTCGTTTTCCTACGATTTTGCCCATGATAATAAGCTGGAGAAGGTCATATTTATTATGTCTCAAGACATGACCATAATAGGCGACTTTTTAGTTAAAAAATAATTTAGCTTAAAAATAAAAAAAATAATTTAGCTTAAAAAATTTAGCTTAAAAAAGGTCAAATTAACTTGTAGACGGCCAATAATAATGTTCTTATCGACATTTTACTATAGTAAAGGAGAGCCTGGTGTTGCGCTAACTGCTAATTGGGCTCAAGTTTATACATGACTTCAATTCTCTCAATTTCACCAGTTGGGGCCTCACATTTCAACGCTTCGACGCTGTTTGCAGCCATTTACAAGCGTCACCAGCGATAGGGGTGTAATTGCTCACTAGATAGGTGTTCGGTACAGCGCGTACACTCCGCGCGTCCTACTGAATATTGTTGCATTTTGCATAAAATCGATACTCATGAATGTAGTTACACGGAGTCCTCTATAAAGCGGAATGAGATCCTTCAATGTGATTTCACTGTAATTTCACGAACGGGAATTCTAGTGCACTCGAACCCATTGTATTCAGATTATAACAATTAAATTCTATTTGTAAACTTCGTAATGTATGTTTGTTAGCCATTTGTACATTTTATTAATTTTAAATAGAAAATTAAACCTTGTCATTTTGATCTCTTGAAAAACCAGTGATCATATAAATGTTGTATTAAGTGTTTATAAACAAAAAGATAGGAGTCATAAATCTGATGGAACTGAAATTTAATAACGCAATGGGTCTTTGAGGGGCTTCTCAATTAAGGGTAGTTAATTTAAAATGAAAGAGGTAAGTTACGCCGATGTGAGTGTCCCGGGCAGTAGCCGAGTGCGGCGCGGCTCGGCGGGAATCTAATTTGCGCGGGAGGCTGCCGCGGACTTTTGTCACAGCGCACTGGTCCAATTAGGTAAATACACTGGTTACCGCCGCACCGGACGAGGTGGGAAGTGTAGCCGCGACACTCCGTCCTCTGCATTCGTAAACACTTGAGCCTAATGAACAACCTATTTGTTTTCATATTTCGAATGATCACAGAATTATTTTTGTGTTGTGTATATTTCTCGAATTTTATCTAATATCATTAACTGATTACGGATAACTATTTTCTGATATAAACCAAAAAAGAATATTCCCCTTTCTTATCCATCCCCTTACCCGTCATAGGCTCATTCTTTTCTCATCCTTCTCTTATTGGAAAATGATAGGAAGGGGTAAAAGAGGCCTCCGGCACCTCACTCGTCAGACGAAACGCGGAAATACTTCTACTTCTCATAAAATAAAAACGTCGTAGAGTATACTCGGTACTAATTCTCTTAAATATCAGTAACATGTAAAGGATCAAGTATTGGCACGCCATCTGTCATAAAGATGTTACAAGGAAGACATGTAGATTGTTTATTCGTGTTCTGTAAGCTCTTTTTTCATTAGGGCGTGCGCGTCGCTTGCAGCGCACCCGCGACCCCGTACGCCAAGATTGATGGCTGTAGGATGGATTTGTTCTATTCGCTTTCTCTCTCATCAATCATTCGCGGATATTTGTCCATGTCTCAGGTTGTTTATTCCAAATAGATTGTTGCAGGCCTTCGAGACTCGCACATTCGCGTATATCATGTTGCTCCTGACATTTTATTTTTTTATTCAAATCGGACAATCGTATTTTTCGTCGTCACTATTTTGTTTCTGGAAAATAGGATCGAACCCCGTTTGAAGGCATTAGTCAAAATAAAAAGGCTTCCATCTGCTACGGTATAGATCCCGATCATAGTTTAGTAGAGTGCGTCCAATCTCAGGAATCAGGATGACATTTTAGGGCTAACCAAAAATTAGTAAAGGTTATAAAGTAGAGTATTAAATGACTAGTAAATTTATTATTATTTACCATTGATTTAAGCATTTATAATATTTGTATATTTATGTGTATCCTTATGCTATTAAAGTTAAACTGCTTACGGGTACGGTAGAAATTTTTTTTTGTTACACGTTACGCGTTACACAATTTCTTTTTTACCGACTTCAAAAAGGAGGAGGATCAATTCGTGTGTATGTTTTTTTATGTTTGTTACCTCAGAACTCCGCTCCTGGTAAACTGATTTCGATGATTCTTTTTTTGTTCGATAGCTAAAGCTTGTCCGGTTCAAACTCGGTTAAGCCGTTTCTGAGATTAGCGGTAACAAACGCACAGATAAACAGACAAAAATTCTAACTTGACCACCACCTTATAACAGAATGCAGACAACTCGCTTCTTAGGTGAATTGTCACCTAAGAAGCGAGTTTTGAGTTGTTGATGAGTTGTCATATTTTTTTCTACCCGCACCGGGCTAATGTTTTACTAATTTAATTTATTGTTCTCATGTAAGTGACATACATATGTCTTATTGCGAAATAAAATTCTTTAAACCGACTGAGGACTAAGGGGCTGGTGGCCTGGAGGACTGGGAGGGTGAGAGGGTGAGTCGGTAAGTCAAATTGAATGTTGGTTTGGAAAGGTTAGATTGGAGCAGCGTTTTTAAGATATTGAAATGATAGTAAGTGCAAAACTTGGATTTATTATTTATTGAAAATGAACATTTTATACTTTTACCATTTTCATCCTAATATTTTTAAGTACAGTTTAAAATAATAATGTTAATATTAAAAGTTTTACTTATACATACCATTAATTTAAAATTAAAACCATAATATAAAATTTAATACATCACATAAGCCAAAGAAATTTTATTTCCTCCACGTGTACATACTGATACACGCTGAGGACGTGAAACTTGTTTTTTGTTCCTCGTTTCGTTATGCATTTCTCAAGATTCTTTCTTCTTTTCGCCCGACTGACAAGAGGGTAATGTTTTTTACGGTTATGTATACACATGTATGTTTGTTCGTTCCATTGTAGCCTGTAGTCAAAACGGTTTAACTGATTGCGAAAATTGACGAGTCATTCGATTCGTATTTATCCCTTAAGTGTCATAGGGGTACAGTCAGGGGCTCATTAAATTAACTATTGCTTGTTGTTTTAACATATGGATATTAATTTACATTAAAAACAAAAAAAATATAGACACGTATTTACGCAAGTATAAACATATCTTTGAAATTTAATTTCATAAATTATATTTTAAGATTTTCATCCGAGCGCAAAAGGCAATCTCATTATATTGAAGAGGCACCAAAGCAGATTTGTATTTTGAATGAATCACGACCGTCGAGGGTCCGGGGTACATGAGTGGTCCGATTTGTATTATATAAAAGGCGGAGTTTGAACTGAATTCTCCGGGGAAGAATGCTTGTCTAACCTCAAGCAATATATTGTACGAACGGCCTTAAAAGATAAAAAAATTTAAGCCAAGGTACTCCACAATACCTCAGGTAGAAAACACGAGTTGACATTTCTTCCTCGTAATAGTTAGTATTGACTTATCAAATATACGAAGGAAAACAGTTTTGGTGAAATTTGCTTGAATGAGGCTATAGTGAAAAAAATATTCAGTTAATAAATATAATATTGTTTTTTTACAACTGATGACCTAATTAAAAAATATATGCTTTGTATTTTAAACTATCGACAAATTTGATCAAGGCAAATTAATCTTTCCTCGATGTTTTCTGTTATATAGAAGGGCGTCGTACGGGAATAATTACTGTACTAATGACAATTATTAGCGCATATCCTTCCTTCGCCTAAACTTTCTGCCCCTCGTTGATTTTTATGTCACTAAAATTTTCACAGCTGATGGAAATGAAAATTTTATTGTATACATAAAAATATTTTGACGTCATTTTATAGTCATTAATTCGAATTCAACTAAACGAGTTAACATACAGGTTACGATACAGCACGATTATCAAGAATACTAAAAGCATCTATAATATTTAAAAAAAATTATATAAATAAACTCACGTGACTATAGAAGTTTTTAAACCGATGATAAAAAATATAATTAACATATTACGCATTAAGCATTTATAAGTAAATTAGATTTGTGTTTATTTAGTAATTAATCTTAAGTACAATTAAATATGTAAACTGTAGAAATTGCACTTCCCTGTTCGCAATATTAATTTAAAGTGTTTGTTTTAGAGTCTCTGTACCCACGTTTCGTTGAGCCGGTCCCGAATGTAACAGTGACAGTTGGACGTGACGCGCTGCTGGCTTGCGTTGTGGAGGATTTGAGGGGATACAAGGTAAGCACAGTGTTGCAACAAGCAAAGTCGAATATATCCGCTTTGTCTTGCTAGTCGAGATCTCTTACCATGTATCTAGATCATAAATACATACACAATAAAGCCCTCAATGGTAGAGCCTGCAACAACATCTGTTGCACGTATAGGCCGAGTCGACCGGTGAAACACCACGACCTCACATGATACTTTCAATACTTTTACCTTTCAATACTTTTCGAATGAGAAAAGAATGGGAATGGAAAGAGGATTTGACGGGGAGGAGAGGGACAGGAAAAGGAAATATACTTTTTTCTGCTTCTCTCCTCTTCCGTCCATTAAAGTATGGCAACGCATCTGCAACTCATTAGCTTTTTGCAGAAGCCTGTTTATATGAGGAGAATCACTTATTTGTTTGTCATCCTCTTCTATATAAAAAGGAACCCCTAGGCAGACATTACGGATTTCTATTTGGCGTGGTCTTCACACACCCCCTTCTTCTTCTATGTCGAAAACATTAAAAATATCAATGTCTGGGTCACCAGATTTTCGCGGTATTAATTGTAAAGCAAATCAATTTTTCTATTTATTGTTTATAGTATTCTATTGCTATTATATTTAAAATAGTGTTATCCTTTACAAGCACTGAATAATTTTATGGATTTTAAATTTAATAAAAAACTACAGTTGTAACTTCTGCAACGTCGCATTGCTATTTATCAAAGCCCGCACAGCACTTAAGGCGGTATAATCACGCGACATAAATCCAATACTAAAATTATTACACAACCCAGTGATCTAGATTCATTCAGCCACAAAATAATTAATAAAGTACACAACTAACGGTAACGGTAATATTTCTAATTGGCAACTGTACAACATTAAAATGTAAAAAATGTATCATTTTTCATTTTATACATAATAATACATATGTATATATACATGTGTATATCCATAATTTCTACAAATGTTTAACTTGCAGATGATATTTATCCGTATCAGTTTCAACGTACTATGTTTTTGATTAAATCGGGAGATGTGTATCTACAGTTTGGAGACGATGCTCGCATCTGTAACAGTTATCTGAAATACGCGTCTCGCTGGATGATGTTAATCGAACAACCTTTAACTGAAGTATTTTTTATGTAGTAGAAGGTGGCGGACGAGCAAGAGGGTCACCTGATGTAAAGTGAGCGCTACCCGTAGACATCCACAGCAAGCAAATGTACTGCAGATGCGTTGCCTACCTATAAGAGGAAGGCATAGACAGGAAAAGGAATATTTCCTTTTCCTTGCCAACACCCTCCCGTCCAATCCTCTTCCCGGTCCCATCTTATTCTTATGAGGAACGGATGGGAAGGGGAAGATGACTGAAATTAGGCCTCCGACACCTCACTCATCAGATGGACCGCAGAGTACTTCTACTTCACGTCTGTTTTCTGTGAGGTCCATCCCTTCCCATCACTCAATTCAAGACGAAATTTGTTTTTCTTTCATAAGTAAACATCCCTCAACGTATCTGTGACGCCTTTGTGTTTGTCTATGTATTTACACAATTTTACAATAACCAAGTGGTTAGATGGAAACTAACTTCAGTCGAAAGATTTAAATGTAATTTTATTTTAATTTACTTTGATAATTAATGATAAATTATGAAGAAATTAATAAGTATAGCATTCTAATTTAGTTTACTCTTGTCCTGGTATCAGATCATTTATATAAATCTATAATCAAAAAATTATTACTGATGTGATAAATATTAAAGGGGTGTTTATCGGACTAAATGGTACCGCTCTGGGAAACCTTTTGTCCAACAGTTTACTGCCTTAGGCCGGTGATTATTTTGATATATAATCCACCATATATCATACGGACAAAGGGCTATACTGAAGCAATACCGGTCATTCTTTAATTCTTTTAATTTCATTGTATTAAAAAAGTCCTTCAAAGTTTTTCATACGGAATTGCTCATGCACTAAACCTTAAGCCCGCTAACTAAAATTACATAATACTTCACCTGTGCGGCGCGGTAAAGTTTTAACAAGGCAACTTAATATCACTTTGCCTAGTATGCACGATTCACCAGTTATTAATCATGCAGGAAGGCTAGTTAGCGAAATTGGAGTGTCGTGTAGTGTGGCGAGATTTATATGGCATAGGAGGAATTCTCCGGGGACCGAGTTTTGAGCGGATAATTGAATATTCTTAAAGCCGTAAACAAGTTAACCCTTTCACGATTAAGATACTGTTTGAGGCATTAAACTTGAAAATATTGTTTTTGATGAAAACAATTTTAATAAATAAAATTGATTCGAAACGAAAATACTATGCATTTTTCACCTTCTATTTATATTTTACTTTTAAACAGAAAATTCCACTTCTCACTGCATTTATGTTATAAGTTGAAGTCTAAATACCAGACCTGTATACTAATCTCATATTGGCACGGTTGAAGCGTTATGCTTTATGTAATAAATCGTGATTTCTTAAATAATAACATTTCGTTTCTTTTTAGGTAGCATGGGTAAGAGTTGATACGCAAACCATCCTGAGCATACATCATAACATTATTACACAAAACCCAAGAATCAGCCTCTCGTACAACGACCACCGTTCTTGGTACTTACACGTAAAGAATGTACAGGAAGTGGACCGGGGCTGGTACATGTGTCAAGTTAATACAGATCCAATGCGCTCACGGAAAGGTTATTTGCAAGTTGTTGGTAAGTAAATATTGTTTTCAAAGTAGAGAGCAACTATCAATCAAAAATGAAATTATACAAATAACATCTGAAGGACTGTTATGGTCGATTGCGGAATTTTATAACGTCATCAATAATTTCTCACGTAATATCTAAAGTTGTAGGAGAGAAATATTTCCCAATAATTAATGGAGATTTAAAAAGGGAATATAACTCCTAACAATCTATATCATATTTCTGATCTGGTAACAAATCCGTATAAAAATTTAATTTTGAACGTTTGTTTCATTCAAATTTCAAAATCAATTATATAATATTTAATTAAAATACCTATTTTATTTATGATAAGTCATAATCTGTAAAATACAGAGTTTAAAGTACAAGTGTAAACTTATATATATTTATTGACTAATTTGCTTCAACAGTTCCGCCAATGATCATAGACAACATGACGTCTACTGACATGGTGGTTCGAGAGGGAATAAACGTGACCATGTACTGCCGGGCTACTGGCTACCCCGAGCCATACGTCATGTGGCGTCGTGAAGATGGACAGGAGTTCAATTGTAACGGAGAATCTGGTAATTAATTAAACTATGCTTTGGCGAGAACAAAATATCAAAAATAATCCTTTATGAAAATCGCATGACAACCAGATCCATAGAAGTACCTTCTATTATTTTCTACTTTCATCATCAACTAACAATTTCGACTTCTCGACGTAATTCTAACCATGCAACTCGATAAACATCGGTCCTAATCTAACTTAACTCAGATAAGGTATTGACAGTTAATTCATACAACTAAAATGTTTTTTTTTTCAGTGAACGTGGTGGATGGTGAAAATTTGACGATATCTAAAGTTTCTCGATTGCATATGGGCGCTTATTTGTGCATAGCATCAAACGGAGTACCCCCGTCGATCAGTAAACGAGTCTTCTTGATGGTTCAGTGTAAGTGTCTCCTAGATAGTTCAACTTAACTTTACGGGAGCTTAACATACAACTTCTGCGGTAGTGACGTGGCAGTCGTTAGATCAACAACTTTTCACGTTTGCATAGATACTGCCGATTTGTGATCTGCTGTCCTATAAATTGTCGAGAAATGGCACGTCAAATTATGAATGATTCAGTTCACAACTTGCTTACAATTTAAAACATGTCTAGTACGATTAGAAACTGACGTTGTTCAGAATCGGTCAGTGACATTACGAACACATAGTTAAACAAGCTAAAACATTGGTTAATTTTACTTTCTTTTAAAGTTAAATTAACCAAGGTAGTCGTACTTATAATATTAAATTGAGGTATGTTTAACAATCTCTATTTGCCACTTTTATTTATCACTTCCGTTACACGTGCATATATATCTATCAAAAAATCTAAAGCTATTCGCTCGCTACGTCGACTCGCGTAATATGGTTGTCAATGGTTCGTTACTATCTAAATAAAACTTTAAAGAGGCCATATAACGAAGACATCCCCAACAACTAATATCCGCAAGCACTATTAGTTTCAGTATTCAATTGTTTCAGCAGCACATTATTACGGTCGCGTATATTTAGAGAATGAGACAATTTTTTGATGGCGTAGCGTTGTACAATATATAAAAAAGTAAAATATTTGAAAATTTATCGTTTATGTAACAGAGCGGTGGTTGTAGGAAGAGGATCGTTACGGTGTAGGTTAATTAATTAATTTGGGTCCATGTGAATAGTCCCAAATTAATTAATAACGTTATGGGACCAAGTGCTAAAACTAGTATACCTAAACGGGTAATACCTACGTGTCTGGCTGAAGTTAAAGTTGTGTTGTAAAAAACTTAACAAAAACGACATTGTGGAAACATTTTCTCTTCAAATACATGCGCGTGGATTTGTTTATTTTCTCTACTTTGGCTGCTTAGTGTTGGTTTTACATATATATAAGATCGTAAATACTGTATATCTCATATTAAACATCCGTTTGAACTAATATCGTTGCTAAGATAATTAATAATACATCGTTTCACTCTAAATAATTTTAAAAAACACAAAGAGATGATACACATGCATATTTTTAGCTATAATATGTTGAGGGAAAATATGTCAAGGAAAGGAGGTAAAGTAAAAGAACCTACATGGACCAGATTCTATCCCATCGTAACCACATGAGAACACCGAGAGAAGCATGCCAACCATTTGTTCCAGTTTACAAATGTTTGGCATACCGTAGTCGGCATCTTCCGTCCCAACTGTTACAGCCTTTAAATTTATATTAATTTATAGTTAATTTTATGCTTGCATATTTAAGTTATAGTGATTAATAGTAAATGTTGAAAGGATAAATGAAGGGAGAGTAACGAAACAAATTCATGTTGCAAATGTGAGTGGCAGCTTTGGTAGGGGACGTCCTAGGAGAACTTATTTCGATCAGATTAGTAATCTACTAAAGAAGGGCGAAATAAGGAATAACCGTAACTGACGAGCTTGTACGCGTAGATGTATTGATGTAGAAGAAGCGAGAGAGGTGTGCCAGGATCGCGCCAAATAGAAATCCGTAATCTCTGCCTACCCCTCTGGGTTACAGGCGTGAGCGCATATTTATTTATAATAGTAAATTGAATTACGATACCAAAAAGTAACTCTTAAGACGATGTTCAATTTGACTAAAGCAAGCAATGAAAAAAAAATTCAATAAAACTGTGACAGTATCAGAGATAATTGTAATCAAAAAATTTTACTGCCCTTAATTTTCGTGAAATAGCGCCATTTTTATAGCATCGCGTTGAATCGACCTCAAATCATCCGGTCATAAGTACGTGAGTTTTTCACATCGCTTCGTTTCGGCAGTAATCAGGGTTGAGAAATATTATTTTTCTCGAGTCGGGCGCCGTTAACGAGTATTTACGAGACGGGGCTCTACCTGACGGAGTCTTCTACCGGCTCGTCCGTAATTGCACCCAATTAGAGCATTATGCTGACGTGAATACGACACGAGGGCGATAATGGTGATTCTGTCTGCACCCCCGCAGCTCCCGCAGCCCCCGCATCCTCGCTTTCGACGCTTCTCGCCTTGAAAGCCAATGAGGTGGTTTTCTTTTCCTTAATTCACATTTCGCATCTCAGCTACTTTTTCCGCTCGCCGTTTCTAACAGGTGACGTTGAATGTTCACGTAACTTTCACTCGATTAACCAACAACATTTTATTATAATGAAAGGGAAGTCGTTTAATGTCATGATTAATACATTGCTAGTTAAAAAAATGCCTTATTTTTTTTAACACATGGTTTTTTTCAAGTGAAGGTAGTAGTTAGTAGTAGGGGACTACTTTTCCGCTACACCACGACTAGCGCATATTTTACGTGTCAAGTGTAGATAATAAATTATTGAGTGAGGTTAGTTTAATTACAAGAGGAGGTAATAAATTATGTTTAATCGATATATTTATTAAAATAAGATAGTGTTTATGATAATTTGCAAACACATTCAGCTAGTAAATCTAGCCAGCTTCATAGATTTCATTTCCTGTCTCATTCGATGCATCTCTTGATCTCATATCGATAGGCATTTACCAGTGTTAGAGCCCGCAACAACATATGTTGCACGTATGGGCCGGCTCGACCAGTGAAATACTACGACCTCACAGAAGACAGGCGTAAAGCACAATTATTCTTCGTTTCATCTGAAGATTAAGGCGCCGGAATCCTAACGCAACTCCTAGCGCAACTCGCACGAAGGTCGCTTGAAGTCGCACCGACCGCTTGCTCGTTTACCTTCTATTATAAAAAAAAGACTCTTTGCCCTGAGTGGGGTCATAAAAGCTTTAAGTTCAGATTAAAATCCCCATTAACCTTTTTGTTATTTGTGTCGTATTAATTACATTTTCAATAACTCACTGCATGTCTGTTGGGTCATATTTTGTAATTAATTATAAACCTTCTCGGTGAGCTAGATTTTTAAAATTTTTAAAATACCTAAGAACCGTAAAATAACACTGATAATAATATAAAAGAACCAGATTACGTCAATGGATTACGTAGTTTTTAACCAACTTTTCTTTTATGATATAGTCCCGCCAATGTTGTCAATACCTAATCAACTTGAAGCTGCCTACATTGGTCAAGACGTGACCCTAGAATGCCACACTGAATCATATCCGACTTCTATTAATTATTGGACAACCGACAGAGGGGATATGATTATATCAGGTTAGTTTCAAAATAATGTTTTGTTTGACCGTTTTTAACTTATTTCAAACAGTATCTTGCAAGTTAAAGTTATTCATATTACGTTGTGTTTCAGGGAATAAATATATTACCTCATTGACCGACGACAGTTATAGCCGGATAATGAAGTTAACTATAAGACGGGTGTCAAATAAAGACTTTACTTCTTATCGATGCGTTGCGAAGAACTCACTAGGGGAAACGGACGGATTCATTCGACTTGATGGTATATTTCGTTGATTAAGTCAAAATATTTTTTTTGTAAATTTAAATCACTTTAAATTTTTACTACTCTTTTAGAAATCCCAGCACCTTCTACAGTCAGCACAACAGTGAACTATGTTCCTACGTTTCCTTATAAAAAGAAAGGTAAATACCGTGTTTATATTAACATTCAAGGACTTTGTGTTCTTTTTAGGTTAATTGTCATCGATTTAAGTGTTTTTAGGACAAGAGCTGTTTATGAAAACAAATAGCAAACAAGTTATCTAAAGTTTTTGGCTGTAAACCAAAAAGTTTTCTGCGTCTTCGTAGATTAGGAAAAGGCGTACGATAAAGTTAAAAGAGATAACTTATGGTCAACCATGGTAACCGCGCGGGTCCTGTACCGTTGTAGGTGATACTTGTGTTGAGATTACGTTAGCCCTTATATAAAATATCTCGGTTTTACTCTCGATAGCCGTTGGAACTTCCGTGAACACATCACTCGGTTGGCTCAGATAGTTGTGGCTGCTGCCTAATCTTGGGGGGCCGGAGGCTGGTAGCCACCGTCTTTATCTCGGTGTGGTGCGGTCCATGGCAATGTATGGCGCAACTGTTTGCACGCGGACTTTAACGGAACATACCATCGCTTTCCTAAGACGACCTCAGAGTGTTAAGGCCGTTGGAGTTATACGTGGATACCGCACCATCTCCTATGAGGCGGCCTGCGTCTTAGCGGAGTCCCCTATCTGGGATTTGGAGGCAAAACTACTTGCGTATTTATACAAGTGGCACCAAGAATGCCGACCAGTTGTAGGAAATCCTATTCAGAAAGAGTGCGAATCGCGAAAATTCCACGGTCGACAGTTACTGCTTGAAACGTGAAAAGAAAGGTTGGCATATCCTAGGGCCGGGGGCAGAACTGTCGAGGCAGTATGCCCAGTCCTAAATGACTGGTTATGCCCAGTCCTAAATGACTGGTTAAACAGGCGGCACGGACCACTGACCTTCCGGCTGGTACAGGTATTTTCAGGGCACCGACGCTTCGTTAAGTACCTGTGTTGAATAGACCGAAGGGAACCGACAACGATGTGTCACCATTGTGACTGCGTAGAAGATACAGCCCATCAAATACTCGAGTACTTTTTAAGCTGGACGGAACTGTGTAGAGACCTTGTCGCAATAGTGGGGAACGACCTTTCACTTGGAAGTGAAGGCTGGAGCTTTGTTATTATTTGTGCTATTGAGAGGTCATGGAATACCGGCATTACCTACTGCGAAGAAGTCATGACGCGGTAGGAGGCTGCGGAGAGAGATTGGGAGAGGATCTCCAATGTTGCGACCCGCAGCCGGAGAGCTGGTCGTCGGAGGAGGGTGTACCACGGTCAAAAGGTCACCAGGTTCAAACCCCATAAATAAAGCCTAGATTTGTAATCTCGCCGCATAGTGTAGTGGTGCATATGGTGCCGCTGTGCGCCATAGTGAAGGAATGGGAGTTTCCGCTGAGAAGAGACTCACAAATAGTCACCGCTATCAGGACCACGGAAGTGTGCGAAAGCGTTCCCGTGATTCTGGCTATCGGCGGCAAGAGGAAAACCGTGAGGTTTTAGTCGGTGCAAGTCCGACATAATCACCCTTCTACATACATACATACTACCCTGCAGGGTGTGTATACTTAGACATTTTCCGACGATAAAAAAATGATGAAGCATGGTTGCGTTTAGATTGAGCAATGATTTCATTAGAAGCGTTAAAATCTTTGTAAATATTCAACTGCTTGTGTTAGAATTAACGGGGCCTACTCAGACTAGTTTAGCATCAATAAAAGTGTAAGACAGGGCTGTGTAGCATCCCCGTGGCTGTTCAATCACTTTATGGATGATTGTTTGAAAGCTTTGAAAGATAAAAATTGTGGACGAGCTAGTAGTAAAATGTCTCTTGTACTCCGATGACCAGGTATTTATGCTGAATGTAATAAATGATTCATTGGAAGGTAAAAGTATGAAGATGAATGTAGACAAAAATAAAGTAATAGTGTTTGTAAATAAATGTTAACGACAAAGAAGTGGAACAGGTGGAAGAATTTATGTATTTAGAATGTATGTTTAGTAGAGATGGTAGACATGTTAAAGATTTTGAACGACGAGTGAATGCGGGAAATAAATTTAATGGGGCTGTAGATACAGTAGCGAGGAGTCACCATGTTTCCATGAACGCTCTACTGGCATACAAAATGCTGTACTAGTCCCCACTTTAATGTATGGAAGTGAGAGCTAGGTTAGGCAGGAAACGCATGTTAGTAGAGTATATGCAGTTTAGACAAGATTCTTAAGGAGTAAGCTTGGCGTGACATTGAGTGGGCTTGTTGAAAGGATGAATGAAGAGACAGTAACGAAACAAATTTATGTTGCAAAAATGAGTGGCAGTGTTGGTAGGGGACGACCTAGGAGAACTTATATCGATCAGATTAGTGGCTTACTAGATACACATCTCCCGATTTAAGTTAGTACGTTAAAAAATTATAGGCAGCGTTGACAGGGGACGTCCGAGGAGAACTTATATCGATCACATTACTGACATACCAAAGAATAAGATAAAAAGAGTACCCGTAACCGACGAGCATGTCTGCGCAGATGTATGGATGTAAAAAAGCGAGAGAGGTATGCCAGGATCGCGTCAAATGGAAATCCTACATCTCTACCTACCCCTCTGGGTTACGGGCGTGAGCGCACATTTATTTATAAATGTGGGGCCAACTATGTTATTACTATTATAAACGCAAGGTAATATAAAACGCCCACGTACACACACATACACAAATATATGAATAAAAATAGCAGTGTAAAGTTCAGAAGCCACGTACCTATTATAAATTTATCGCACTTCTGTAGTCTACGATGAAAAGGTCGATGGTAGATTTTGTATTTATTGGTTTTGCCGCCGTGGCCAAATGCTTGCGAAGAATTGGGTCGTTAGCAATATTATTGTGACAAAAGCAATTTTGCTACGCTTTGACAATATTACCTGTTATTGCAATTTATTTACATTGACTTTTTCTTTTTGTTAGGCCCAAATTATCCTTGCAATGAGAAATGGGCGGCAAAATTTATGTTCAACCTTTAGCATTATAAATTAATCAATTTTTTAAACTTTATTTAGGCAAAAATAAGAATCGATGGAGAGAGTCTTCAGCTGAAAATCGAGTTATAGGTGATTATGAGGTCGAAGAATGGAAAGATATGGGTAAGTTTGATTCTCATACTTTAATCGATATTTTCACTTACATTTTTAGTCAATACTAAAATTAAACGTTTTTTTGTTGTTGTTTGAACGTACGTATTGAATGAATCGTACGCTCATTACTAAGTGTTCGGGAAACATTTTTCTTTCATTAAATTCTAAAAACAAGATTGACACACATTCATCAATGTAAAAAGATAATTTAAGCAGTTAAAATGTTATTAAAAAAATTGAATTTAACACTTCTTTTTCGTAATAAAACTCTTTTTTTTTTCTTTGCATAATATTTTCCATGTATTTTCCTCATATAGATTACGAGTCCACGCAATCGTCCAGGTCAGCAGTGTACCGCGCCACCGTACTCGTTACACTAACAGCAGCTCTAATAAGTTGACAATTATTGATTTTATGTTCGTAAGTGCCAATGTTATTACATTATTTTAAGGCAAAGAAAAAGGATAATTGTCATATAAATATTGTAATTATATTTATAAGGTACTCTTGTACTTACAATGTATGTACATATTAAGATAAGAAATTAGAAACATGTTTTGACGACGAAAATATAGAAGATCATTTATATCACTTAAGAATTTTTTCATCGATCATTAATAATTAAGTTATTTTTAATTTTTAAAAAGAAAACTCTATATTCCTGTCAGCTTAAATTATTGATTTACGTTAAACAATACTAATTGTACAAATTAGTCGAAACTTCAGGTAAATACGTAAAATTAAGTTTCTTAATAATTAAAAGACTGATAGATTTTATGAAACGTGCCATATCTAAGTCATTTAATCATTTATCATCAGTAAATTAGAAATTAGTGTAAATACGTATATAGTAATGTATTAATTAATTGCGGGAATGATTTTAACTTTTATTTTTTTTACATCAATCCACGTTACTTTTGTTTCATTTCAGACAAAAGCGGAAGTTTATCAATTAGTTACGTCAGTATCTTCTTTGCTTTAGCAAAAATATTTATTTGATAGATTATTTTTAATTAAATAGCTGTAAAATGGATTATGATATTTTCATTGTACATCATGTAATGAATGAAATATAATATATGGAATTATATAGTTTTATTGTAAACTGACTTCTGACAAATAATTATATAATATAAATACGCGCATTTATTTATATTATATAAATTTAAATACATGTCTAAATAATTATAGTTTTATCTCAAAAATGTATTATGTAGTGTTAATGTAGTGACAAAACGCAATTTAATTATTTATCTAAAAGTAGAGAAAAGCTTACATTTTGAATGGAAGAAAATGAGCAAGCGATTCACCTGATGTTCAGCGACATACGCTATTCATAATGTTGAGGAATTACAGATGCATTGCTAACTTGGAGCCAATGCATGCCAACTAGGTGTTCCGTAAGAAAATGGAATGGAGGTGGTAAAGGACAGGAGATCGGGCTTCGTATCGCGTTATTCATCGAACGAAACGAAGAACTGTTACGCCGTAAGGCCGGCTACAGTGCTCTACTGACCGTCGGCCGCAAGTCACGCTTGTTATATGTATATATGAAAATTCATAAATCGTTACAGTGATGTACTGACCGTACACTCACAAATATTGCCACGCACTGCGTACAAGGACTGACGGTCGATCGCGTGAGCATGAGTGCCGTCGGATGGAAACAAATGAATGCATTCAGTGCTGCACCGATTGGGGGACCCATCATACGGATGTCTGTATAATCGTCGTCAAAAAGCGATTTCGTACTTAACATAAACAAATATGTATAAGTATCGACGCCGAAGTTCGTCTTCGTGAACCACTATGGAACTTTTTTAGACTACGGGTTACATAAAGAACTCGAAGCCAAGTTAAAGGCTACGACATCTGTTCATAAAACGAAGATGAATAGTAGTAATTAAACTATTAGTAAACGCGTTCATAATGTGTACAAAACTGTACCAGTCCGGTCAGTTTGTTGGTCAGGAGAGCACTGAATGATTCAAGCCTACGGTCGGTTAATGCCTGTCGTCGGGACGAACCGTACGCACTGACGGTCGGTGGTGCACTGTAGCCGGTCTAATATTTCCCCAGTCAATCCGGCTCATTTATGAAATATCTGTCAACACTGCTACTCTACTCCACTATAGTTCTGGACGAAGTTTAGCGACAAATTTATAAATAGTTTATGTACATATGTATATAATTAAATCTTAATATAGATTATAATATAAAAATTATTGCAAAAAAGAGACAATATCGCGTGCTTTGTAACCAAAGTAGAATAGATAACTTTGTGGTAGTCATCAAATTTTGTATAGGTAATAGGGCAATAAGCAAATTGTAAATAGATATAGTATTAAATTAGTTTCATTTATTTTACTTTAATTATACTACACATAGAATTATAACTAAGCAGATTCCTTTAAGGATGCAGCTGTCAAAGTAACGTCTTTACGCTTCCTATTGGCTTCTATTTACATGATGCATGTAGATTATAAAATTTCTATAAATATGCTTCCCTGTTGAAGGATCTATAGATAGTATAAGCATCGTTACTGTTAGCTGTTTATCTATAATGTTGATGAATAAATAAAACCTTTTTCAATCTCTTGTCTTTTATTACATATTAGTTTTTAAATAGACGACCTTATAGTACACTACATTTAAGCGCCAATAGCCTAATGGTTAAGGGTGCGCACTACCGACCATGAGGTCGTGGGTACGAATCCGCCATTCGACTATTGATATGAACTATATCCTAGCACAGGCTCAAACTTAGTTGGGAACGGTTAAAAGAAATTTATTTCAAAAGTCTGCTAATATTTTATACAAAGTAAAAAAGTCGCAAATCTTGCGTTCGATTCTATAAATGTTGATTATGCTAGGATGACATGATTGTTGTCATTCGTAAATTATATGAAAAAAGCTTGTATATCGACGTTCCCTTGCTACCACGAATACCTCACATGTGAAATATAAGAAACTCTACGACGGCAAAACGAGCAAGTGGTTCTCCTGATATTTAGAGATCACCACTTCCGTTCCGATCAAAACATCCGCATCAAAAAGAGATAAATGTGCGTTGTAAGCTTATAAAAAAAGAAAAGGTTTGTCAAGGTACGTGGATAATAGAAATTATAATATAAATAAATAAATATGCGCTCACGCCCGTAACCCAGAGGGGTAGGCAGAGATCATGGATTTCCATTTGGCGCGATCCTGGCACACCTCTCTCGCTTCTTCTACATTCATACATCTACGCATACATGCTCGTCGGTTATGGGTGCTCCTTATATCGCCCTTTTTTAGTAAGCCACTAATCTGATCGATATAAGTTCTCCTAGGGCGTCCCCTACCAACACTGCCACTCACTTTTGCTACATAAATTTGTTTCGATATTCTCTCTTCATTCATCCTTTCAACATGCCCGAACCACCGAAGCATACCTTTCTCAATTCTAGTAACAACATCCACTTTTAAGCCACATTTGTCCCTTATAATGCTATTTTTAATCCTATCATTCAATGTCACGCCTAACATACTTCTTAAGGATCGCATCTCAACGGCATTAACTCTACTAGCATGCTTTTCCTGCCAAACCCAGCTCTCACTTCCATACATTAATGTGAGGACTAGTACAGCATTGTATATTACCATACGAGCCTTTATAGACACATTCTGACTCCTCACTACTGTACCTATAGCCCCATTCATTTTATTTCCTGCATTCACTCGTCGTTCAAAATCTTTAACATGCCTACCATCTCTACTAAACATACACCCCAAATACACGAACTCTTCCACCTGTTCCACTTCTTTACCGTTAACATTTATATCAATTACTGTCTTACTCTGTTCTCTTTCAAACACCATTACTTTCGTCTTATCTACATTAATCTTCATGCCTTTATCTTCTAATGAATCATTCACTACATTCAGCATAACTTGTAAGTCCTCCGCCGATGACGCAAACACGACCTGGTCATCATAAATTATAATATAATAGGAATTGATCCTGCGGATTTTTCACTGCTCAAGTGTTTAAGGGTATAAATACAAATTTGGGTCCAAATTTGATTTTCAAAGTACGAACTTAAATCCAAATTTGATATGTAATAGTCTTAATTTAATACGAAGACTCATATAATTACGTATAACTTGCTGCATTATATCGATCTTATGTAAAAGGCAAGCTAGTTCTACACCGTAAGCAGGCTGTTGTTATTAAACTGTAAACTCGGCTTATTTCGTCTTCGAACACCGCTGTTACATGAATCATTAATTTTATGACGTGCGCAGGTAGTAACTTAATTCAATATTGTATGTATATCACATTCGCCACTATATATGTATTATAACACATTATAATGTAAAAGGTAAGGGTTTGTCTATTGAATCTTAATGTTACTATTGTTTATTGAATGTAATAAAAATTAAAAAAAATCTACACCTAAGTGTAATATTATTTACGTTTTTTTAAGTTTATATTTTCAGTATGTGATTATATGATTAACTAATCGAAAAATGTATCATGGTAAGCCCAGTGGTTTAAGTCCCGACTTACAAACTGTAGGTCTAGGTTTCGAGGCCAGACAGGCACCGTACTTTGTGTAATTTAATGCATCACCACTGCTCCAAAAACGGTGAAGGAAAACGTCGTGAGGAAAAATTAATAATTAAAATTAGGAAATACGTTGTATTCCTTTTCGTGTAGTATATGGCTACTATATCCCACAAAGGTGATTAAATTTTAAATAACAATGTTTTTATTTAAAAAATTTACATCTTTTTTTAAAGCGAAGACATACCTACGCACATTATATCGGACTCGCGCTGACTAAAACAGGTACAGAACAGGTCTGCGGTAGCGCTCTCGAACACATCCCTGCCTACGCTAGTCGCCGAGGCAGCTCCGTCCCTTGGGAGGATGAGTGTCCTCAATTATCCTTCAGAAAAGTGCGCCAGAACACCAAACATACCCCCCTACACTGCCGTTTACCATGGGTGATGGATTCCCAAGGCTACCAGCCCCACCGCCACGACAAGGCGATTACCTGGTTCTCACCAGGTCGGGCTTTCCGCCAAACACGCAGATATCGATGTTATCAATCTTAATCGCAAAAAAAAATCGCAAATCCTGCAGATCAAAGTAAGAATAATGGGAGAAACTATTTACTTAAATTATTGCATTGTCATCGGTCCTTGATAAGAGTATAATGTTTCGACGTTTTGAAGGGGTTCAAAATCACGTTCAAAGGTTCCACTATGTACAAACATAGCGTATTAAAACATATTCTTACTAAATTTAAAATGTAAGACAAAATATGTAGCGAGTAGTACATTTTATCTCACATTAATGCAAAATTAAAAATATATGAAAGTTTTCATTGTTTGTTTCGGTTTAATTTTATGTTAATATAAGTCTTAAGGTCACATCATATTGTGTAGAGACTTGTATTGCAGCGTTTTAATAAGAGAACGCCTGTCGACTGGAATATTGTCACAGATATTTTAATACTTGCGGGATTAGTTGCTTACTTAACAAACATCAGACGCCGTAACGCTTCGTGACATTATATCGGAATACAATGGAATGCAATTCTTTTTCTATGAAATAATATTCAACGTCGCAATTTGATTTTTTTTTAATTTCAATGACCGCTACCCATAGGCATCTGTAACAAGCTAATGAGTTGCAGATGCGTTGTCTAGCTTTAATGGACAGAAGAAGGGATTAACAGAAATAATTATATTTCCTTTTCTTAGTCCTCCTGACGGGGACGTCAAATCCTCTTCCTCTTTTTAACCGACTTCAAAAAGGAGGAGGTTCTCAATTCGTGTGTATGTTCTTTTTTTTTTTTTTTTTTTT
>JWHW01028994.1:0-15773 GCA_000931545.1 Papilio glaucus | reverse complement strand
AGTTACAGAATTTTGATCCAAAACGAACCATTTTTGCCCATAGTGCGGCGTACCGGTATACCTCAAAAATCCGTTCACAGAATTTTAAAAGGGCATGAATCATATCCCTATCATAATCAAAGGGTTAAAACACTAATGCCAAGGGACGCTGCTGCGAGAGTAACATTTTGTCGCACAATGCTGCGAAGGATGAGGGAAGACCAAAGTTATTTTGATAAAATTTTATATAGCGACGAGTCAGCGTGTCGAAAAGATGGTTTTTTGAACCTCCACAATTTACACAGCTGGCAACCTGAACACCCAAGATTGACGTGAAGACCGATCGCAGTATCAGTTAATAATAAATTTATGGACTGGCATTATTAACGGACAAATAATTGGCCCATTTGAGTTGTCAGCAATATTAAATGTGGATATGTATTCGGATTTTTTTGTAAATACTTTACCTGGATTACTGTAAGACGTCCCACAGGAGATAAGACACGAGATGTGGCTACAAAATGATGATTGTCCAGCGCATTACGCTGTTCGTGTAGGGGAACACTTAAATAACACATATCCAGATAGATGGATAGGGCGCGATTGGGTCCAATTTTATGGCCTCCACGTTCGCCAGACCTTAGCCCCAGAATTCATCATAACCCATAGAGAAAATGGAATTTAGAATGCATCTATTTTCATTCATTCATTGTAACATTTTTGACTTATGACTAATTTACAAATCAATCAGCGGTCGCAAACCTTCGCGGGGACCCATATTAGGAACCACACAGAACCTATTAGACTTTTCTTCATTCCACGTTCCTACAGCACTCGCACAAGCGCGCGGAAGAGCGCCTGCTTACCCGGTGCCACAAGCTACCCACAATCTAGCACACGACAAGCCTTGCGACGCTTTGGTGTTAGCCAATATTATGGATGGACACTGTTAAACCGTTCTGGTCGGCATCCATGTCACTTTCAAAACGTACAACAATTAACATCCGGATTACGCACCCCGAGTACAATTGCTGACAGATGAAGCTACGTTTACTAGAATCGGCCAGTGGAGTCTTCGTGGACACAAGTGGTGACTGATGCTGCTGTACTTGTCATTTGACCATTTGAATGTAATATCGTCTGATTTTAAAGAACGATTTTCTCATTTAAAACAAATTTATTTTCCAACATGGGTGACGCAGCCAACGCTACTGTATTTATCCGATATTTCGATGCAGTACCAAGAACTCTCGGAAATGCAAAATGATGAGTTCGTTAAAACTTAATCAATATAAAAGGAGTGATGAGACAAAAACTAAATATCCACATTCAACCAAATTGCAAGAAAATTGTTACCCATTTCCATATTTAACTGAACGTGGCTTTAGTGCTTTCAATGATTTCTTATCGAAGAAAAGAAATCGACTTGACATCACTAAACAAGGATACTTGAGACTTTATGAAATTGCAGTCTGATATAAATATTCCTGACGCAGACGTGACGCACTAACAGGACATTTTTAAACACACACATAGTTCAATAATAAAATGATCAAAGTAATTCAGAATATCTCATTTCACTCTTGAAATACAGGACAACCTAGTTTGGGAGTCAAGGCTCTGTTGAAATTGATTTGTAAAGATACTACAATTAACATCTACTATTATATTCAACTATTAGTTGTTTCTGAATTTCAGTTCAATTCCAGACTATGTTCGGAAACTTTATTTAACTGTTTTTATTTTTCTCTTTCGTAATTGACTTCTTTGAAAGTTTATTTAGATACCAAGTTAATAGCATTGAAAATATTATCAGGTGAATAAACGTGATTTTTTGAATAACAAAATTTAAAAAATAACGAGGGGGGGCGGCCTGCAGGATTTTAGAAATGCCTGGGTGGAGCATGGCCCAAAATCGGTTGGGACCCACTGGTCTAGACAAACTCGAGCAGTTGTAAAAAGAAAGATCAACACAAATAGTTCTTCTTGCTTAACTAAGACAACGAGATCGCCGGACGAAGAACAAGTTGCTAGTTAGTTGTAAGTTATTCAAACGATAATAATATCGAATGTGCTTTTTGCAAGATTCATATTAAAATATAGTTTTTGACCAACCGTGTTCAAAGCAACATTTATAGTAACAATGATCTTGCCAGTTTAAATAAACCAAGCATTTAACTTTATTTTATTCAGGCTACAAAACAATGTTTTTAGTTAACGCGATGTAATAGAAAACATATATTTTAGAGACATATGAGTGGGCTCTTAAAATAATAAATTGCATTGAGTTAATAAACAATAAATTCCCAAAGTATAACCCGTTCCTGTTGATATCAAACATAAACCAGTTATGATTCATGTTTAAAGTACAATGACATATTTGATCATCAGTGTTTTCAACGTGCAGTACTTTCTTTGTACCCAGTCGAAACACACAACGAAAGAATAAGCTCTGAATAATGTACTTCAGATATCCATACATTTTACACACATCTAATTTCAAGATGTCAAAATATACAAGATGTAAATAAATTTGTGTGGTGTTTCACAATGCAGTAACCGTTGTGCATGCTAACAATTAGATGCAAATAATTTATATGGATGGGCCGTGTCTCAATACCTTTGTCAGGTGATCTTCAGTGGGTCAACTGTGATACCGATTTTAATGTGCCCGGATACATTTTTGAAGATATCCCCAAAACTTACTTGAATTCTGATTTTTCATTATGCCGAATGAATATATAATACATTTAAAATAAGCTTTTCAAGTCAATGGTACAGATTGAGTGGGTACTTTGAGAGCACCCTCATAGTATCATGGGAGACAAGAAACGAATAACCATTATGTACAATTGTGATTGTTCGTCTACTGCTTTGCCTACAGCCTTGTCCGGAGAAAGACATCGGCCAGATTCTTTTAAAACAAGTGCTGCTTTCTCACAAATCATCTTTACAAATTGTCCCTCATCTCAAAGAAAACATTCTCCAGTTACAAAAACAATCTGTCAGTTTCTCTTTAATGCTGAAACAGGATTAACAATATTATTTAGTTTACAAAACTAATTCAACAGCTGAAGAATCAGTGCAATGTGAGTTTAAAGCTGGCGAATGGAGAGAACAAGTGAGCGGGGTTAAGCGGGGACGAAGGGAAAGTACGAACTTTTCAAGGATGAGATTAGTTCCTCGGATATGTAATAAATAAAAGAGGATTGTGTAAACTTATGTTTAACATGAGAATTTAACAACCAAATTGTTGTACTATTGCAGATAAACGCACAAAACACCGCCCTATAGCAATTTGCCCAAAAAATTAAGGAAAACTTGGACCGTCTTGGACACCACGGCGCGTTATCAGTCCTACCCAATCACTTCTTGGTGGATACAAAACAAAATCACTCCTTGGTGGATACAAAACAAAATCACTCCTTGGTGGATACAAAACAAAATAACAAATGATGTCTCATAGCTCAGTTCTTTATATTTGTACTTCATTATAATTATTTCATAAACAGATATCCTATCTCCATGTAACAAGTAACCAAATCACAAGTGTTTGGATAATCTTATCAATACATTATTAAAATAATGTTTTTGAAGATCTTTCGAACGATATATCAACACAAATACAACATGCAATTTTAATGGATTGCAAGTATTAAAGAAGTAATGCCCAACGGAAGAAAAACAAGTTGCCGGAAACATATTGTTAATCATTAGAAACAAATTTACAAACAGTTGCAGAGGAGCCAATAAGGCACTAAGAAACACACATACACACACACACACAACACATTAGATGATCACCATATTAGATATATTTAAATGAGAACAAACCTTAATGCAAGCTGGTGAAGGTTCAGATGTCTACAGCATATCTCTCTACAGTCTACAATCTCTATTATTGTATCTAAATTGTCAGTGTAAAAAACTTTGTTAATTGTTTTTAAAAACATATATTTCTGTTCTAAAACCTTTTAAGATATTCAACATTTAATTTAATTTAGTTTCAAAAAATTTTTTTTTCATTTAACGCAACACATTTATCATTTAACAAGATAAGTACATAACTTTTTATTGGACTCCGTGAAAAGTTAGAAATGATATTAGATGTTATTGCACTTGTAATGGGCACAGTAAGCCCTCAGCCATCACAAGATTGTAACAATATCTTTTGAAAATGTACACTATACATGGACTATGCCAATAACATTCATATGTTGTTGAAGGATATATGTACAGTAACATTTGTATCTTGTACACACATATATGTGTACAACAAAATTATGTAGATATTGGCTGGATGTTGGATTCCTTGCAAGTTGGCCTGGCTCGAATAAACCTTAACGGGAAGGATTTGCCTTCCCACTAACAAAATACACAACTTTAGAGTAAAGGAAACATTGTCCATACTGTTGAATATTATTTAGTATTTATAATGTAGTTGAGTATTTCATTTGAGTAACCTCCAGCAAAAGTTATTTAACAAAACCAATGAATAATTTTTTTTGTACATTTCAACATTCCATTTTTGTGCTTGACAAATATTATGCCTGTTTTACTTTATTGTCGACTTATTTCTTTAATATTTAAAAATTGAAAATTGTCTAAATATCAACCAATGAGAACGTAAGAATGCCCACTGACACATTGGACATTCTAATTTGTTTGCAATATATTTTTTAAGTAGTATGTACAAAGTATTTTGCTGAGTTGATCTTCAACTTCAACCAACCAATAATTTGACATAAAATATAAAGGGTGTAAACAAGCTGTCATGACATAAACACCATCCATTACCTACAAAACTTGTGATTGATGCATGACAAATTACCAAATACCTTAGAAATAAAGAAATTAACACGACCAAAACAATTGCAGTTTTTTGCGTAGAATGGACAACTACAACATTGAACAACACTTAACTTAACCTCCAAACGAGGAACTTTGCTCAAAATGTTGTCGCCATGTGACAAAACACAAATAAATTATTCTTTTAATCTCCAGTCACATAGCAGCAGAGGTCAAAAGAAGGGGTTTATCATACCATTTTCAAGGTTGTAGAACTGTTTATTGATTTTGTGAATACACTTTGACTTAGCTTCATTTAAACAGTAAAATAATATGATGGGTAATTAATGTATTCATTCAACTTATATTCATATACTGAACACATAACGTGTACAACGAAATATTTGGCATTATGCACATGGCTGGATGTTGGATTCTTTGCAGGTTGGCCTGGCTCGAATAAACCTTAACCGGAAGGATTTGCCTTCCCACTAACAGAATACACACCTTGGAGCAAACAAAACATAGTCAATATGGTTGAATATTATTCAGTATTCATAATGTTATTGTTGAGTATTTTATTTATGTAACATTTTGTAAGGCCCTCCAGCAAAAGTTATTTAAAAAACCAATTAATCATTTTTTTTGTACATTTCAACATTCCTTTTTGTAGTTAACAAATATATGCCTGTATTACTTCATTGTCGACTAATTTCTTTAATAGAACCAACAAAAATAACATGTTAAAGAAAATTGTCTTAATATCAACCATTGACAATGCCCACTGACAGACAAATTTGACATTCTAATTTTTTTGCAATATATTTTTTAAGTAGTATGTACAAAGTATTTTGCAGAGTTGATCTTCAACTTCAACCAACCAATCATTTGACAAGACAGAATTCAATTTATATAAAATATAACAAGCTCTCTTGACATAAATACCATCTATTATCTACAAAACTTGTGATTGGTGCATGACAAATTACCAAATACCTTAGAAATAAAGAAATTAACACGACCATGACAAGAACTACATAACATAAGACCCATTGTGACCAAAACAATTGCAGTTGCAGTTTTTTGCCTTGAATGAACAACTTGACTACTAAAAGAGGAACTTCGCTCAAGAGATCGTCACTTCAAGTAATTTGGCGAAATAAAGATGAATTATTCTTTTAAACAAATTAACTTGACATATTTTGATATATTTATATAATGCCACTTCATAAAAGACTACAATATTCACCAAAATATACACATGACACAGAAGTCAAACAATGTATAAAGAGAATATCAGTATACAAATGTAATAGTCGTATTTAAACTTAATTTTAACAAAAAAAAATACAAAGCACATGGACAAAGCTAATAATTTGAATGTGTTCTGTCTGGGACAAATCGTTGAAATATGCAACCATCCGCATTGTAATCGATCGCATGTCACTGTATAAAATGGCGGAAGGCGTAGACGAAGGTGACGAATACAAAGACAAAGTGATGGAACATGAGGTGAGTGATATTATTTTATATGCTCTTTGGTGAGTGATGGTGATTGGTGATGGCCTCAAACCCATAGAGTACTTTTGTCAAAGAGTATGAATACTGAAAAGGTACTGCTTGAGTTATAATTTTATCTAATGCACAACTTAAACGACTTTAACTATAAGTTTTAAGTTCTTTTATTTTATTTAAATTAAATTACAAAAACGTCCTAAGAAACTCAATTCTTTAACTTTATTTAAAATATTTTTTTCTTAATATATTTATTTGTAACCTTATTTTCCTTAAAATAAAAAAATTTCTTCATAATCTCCAATAGCTCGGGATACTGCGCAAATTAAGATGGTGGGTTCGAATCTACGATTCGAATATTCGCATGATTCACCGTCTAGCGCGAGCATGGGTTTAATAGTGGCTCTGAAAAGTGAAGGGTCGCTCTTTTAAAAGCATTGTCATAAGTTCTTTAGCCTGGATATTTTTCTGCGGCCCTCAATTCGCTTTCCTTAATTATCAGTAATGCTGCAGCAGACCTTATTTTGCGTTTCTCATTTACACTTCTGTGTTAATCTTCATGGGTCTAACACAATTACATTTTTAACTTTCTTTCCAGAACATCAGTATCAGTCTACTGTATACCCACAGTTCGAGCTTCTTGATTTATTTAATAAACGAATTAACGATTTTTATTTAACTATCATGAGTTACGGATGTATTTTTAGATGGATGTTAGTAGTGAAAAGGAATGGACATACAAGTGGAGAGGATGGAGCCTGCAGTATCTCACTCAACAAGGCAAAAAGCAAACTTGTAAATTTGTATAAAACGTCTTCACGTCTTCTTTCTGTCAGGTTGTGGTACTTTCCCTCTTGAACCGACCCTTTCGTGCAAGATGCTACTGAAGCTAGCCACTGTTGTATCTTTTATTAGAGCTAAAATTTGTACACAACTTCTGGGTTAACATAACAAAAACAATAAATTTGCTATTCAAAGTAGTTTATTTGCAAAGTGTTAATCACAGCGCGGCTCTCGACCTTCCGACTCAAACAATATTACAAGGTGTAAAAAAGCATTATTGCATTGTTGTTCGTTACGAAAGTTCGTCACAAATTCGATCGAAGCCTTTTTTAACATTTTACAGTTTTTACCGATTCGTTATACCACACTGGCGCTCCTCGACAAGATAAAACCACTCTTATCTAATAAAAATATTGCACATTAAATTCGTGTTTTACGACATTCAATTGTAAGCTGAAGATAAGGCTTGCTTTGATAATTTTTGGAATACGTACATATGTTTATATACTACATAGAAAAATGTCATTGTAATTAATATTCTATGTTTATTGTTTAATTCTCTTACGAGATGTATTGCTGTCAACAAACTATTAAAACAAGCTTTTTAATAACGTGAAATATTTTATTTAGTTTCATACTTTGGCCAACTCACAACTATCGCCTTTAATATGCATACGAATCTAATATATGGTACAATATAAAAAGGTTTGGTCCTAGAAAGTCGTACTATTCGTCCGTCCGCGAATAAACTCGTATGCCTTATTCGCGGGTCCGAAATGAAACACGCAAGGTACGGTAGTACAGAGGGCATCACAGTCAAATGTGAATTTATGGTATTATAAATTTATAGGTATTACAATAGACCTATATTGTTCTCCGTATATCATAAATCTCTTAGTTCGCCATTCAATTAAACTTATAAAAGACGGCCCAAAAATTAAAAGCTCTAGTTATTTGTTGAGTTTTGTCGTTCGTAGCCACGGTGAAATAAGATTTGTTTTATTGGAGTTTACTCTTTAAGAAACGATTTTCATATAAAAGCACGGGATATGAAAATTTATGAGTAAAATCAAAGTAAGCGTTACACGAAAAGCGTTACGGAAACGGATGTCATGCGCAACCTATCTTGCGTACAGAGTATACACGGCGAGATGGAAACGCTTAACCCTGGTTGTTTTTAGGTTAAGATTGACTCATTCAAATTTTACCCCCTTCCTACTAACAGATTGATCTGATATTTGGTACACACCTTTAGTTCTGATGACAATACAATTTAATATATTCAGTATCATTGTAAATCCAATTGATCGCTAAGAAAATGGCAGATTACATTTTTTTCACAATTCCTACCATTAAATTAAAGGGCTTAACTGGTAACATTGTAAAAAAATGCAAATACAATATGGCCGTCAACAAAATTACTTTTCTTTAACTTTTACCACGACTTGCAGTATTTATTACTATTGTTCGAACATTATTAATAATTATCAATCAATCACAATTACCATAACATATGAATGTGTATATGTACAGTATAGCGACTACATAACTATATCAGTGTATACTTTTTATTATCTATATTTTTATGGCTATGTTATTTATTTTGACGAACTCATTGTATAAATAGATGTGTCATGTATGCTTTAAGTAATATAAAAATACATTCATTCCCCCTCATCTACTAATCTATGTATTTTATAATCGTTAGTAAGAAGTAAACTCCAGTCGTGCGGAGCTGACACACACAAACTATTTAAATGCCACTTTTTTACAGAAAAAAAGACAAAACAGTCTCGCTAAGCATAATGTTACACAGATAATGCCCGCCTTAAATGATCATGAGTTTCATCATTTAAAAAAAAAAAACATTTTATTGATTAGGGATGGAGAGTGTTAATAAACTCGTGTGCGCACCATCTTTCGACTAAATCATCTTTTATCCGGTGGGATCGTGACCAGGCTAGTTTATCCATAATAAAATCCATATCATTCAATCAATTATTGCTTATACGTTTCCGATCCAGTCATTTGGTTATTTTTAACTGTTCTCTCTGCCTCGCAAATATAAGCTTTTAAGGAATATAAACTACATCACATGCGTGGATTTTTGTACTAAATACTCTTGAGATTTAATATAAAAATGGCATCAAATTTTAGCCAATACAATTTGTTGTTTTGAACGCATATGCGAGGAGGTAGCTTTTACATAATTAACACATAATATAATTTTAAATTCTATTGCCTAAAAAAGTCAAATCTTTACGTCGAAAGTTAGTTATTGTAAAACAATCGTTTTCAATTATATATTTAGGTTCGTTTTTATCGTTATTGAGCATCTTGAGATATTTTTTAGGAAGAGTGCTATAAATTTTATGAATGTGAAAAAGGCAAAATTCCTTAAGATATTTTCAATTTCTGGATAAAATATTTAGTTTTTAAAAACACGCACTCTACGACACGAACTCTTTCCGAGAACGAGCCCACACACTAAATCCACTGAAGTATTAGTCCAAATTATTTTTTAAATTGCATATATAAAAGTTATTGCGGGAAGTAAGACCTACAGTTCGATTCTATGCGGGTCACTAACCTAGTTTTCCTACAGACGCTTCTAGGATCTACTTTGAACATCATTTCATATGTCAACTTATTTTAATGAAACAGAACATAATAAAAACATGGGTTCCGCAGCACTGTTTTACGCTCGCTCGACTCCACCTTCGAGGTGAGCTAGTGGGCTGCAGGGACTTCATTAGGTCCGTAGCGAAACTTGGTAAGTACACCCGCAGAGCTCGTTACAAAACCAACACGAATAATATTTAGGTCATGCAAAAATACATTTTATATAACTCCTATTATTGTATACATTATTTACTATACCGAGCTATGTACACTCTACGCTACTCAAACTGGACTGTGCTGCATCACTACACAACTCAAAGCGGTGTCAGACGCTCCATACACAAAATCACACATTTTTTATTATAATTGACAGCCATATTTAAATTTGGCAACACACAAGCCATAATATGCAAATAGTCGGTAAAATTTCCAACTCAAAGTGCATTCCAGTTTATATATGTATTATCTACGGTGTATTCACAATTGTGCGACCAACTTAGCTGTGAAGTGAAGAAAATTTTAACTACAGCCGCCATATTGAAATGTCAAACGATTGTCAATGTCTGCATGCTTGTCAAATATTTATTATAACATATTAAATTACTGAATATAACGCCTCATTAAAGTTAATTTAACTGTACTGCGCAGGAAACGATTATGCTCTTAAAACGTTCGGCCTCACATGGAATAATGCTTGATATCTGTGCTGGAGCTCCCCAATATAAGCTTCTTCCATTTGACCGCATAAAACGCAGAGTGATTCGAATGGCCAACGACCGACTTCTTACTGCTCGGCCTGACCCTCTGGCATTTTACATTTTTTACCGCATGTACCATGGGGAATGTTCCCAAGAACTGTTTGGAACAAATCCTGCCAGTGAATTCCATCATCTATCAACATGACGGAGCTCCAACCACCATCCAGACCATCTTGATGGTTGACGTTCCACTAAAGTGCGGTTTTCGCAAAATTTCCTTAACACAACCGCGTTGTGGAATGGTCTATTTCCAGCGTTAATTTCGAGTTAGGTGACCCATCCAAAAAACTCTATCTCTCTCTTTTTTGCACAGATGGAACTACCATTATAAGTTAAAATATGAATATATAAGTTATGAACTTTAACTTAACTTATATTTCAGGAGTAAATAAAAGCTTACATTCAAAAGTGTTCAAAGGGATAATTAAGATAAGCAAATAAAAATAGGAAGCAAGAATGTAACCCGAGCTGAGGTAACATTCTCCTGCTATAATGTAATCGGTACTATAAATTGATTTTTGAATTATAATTTAACATAATTTTTGAACTTTCTCGATTTTGTGCATATTCAATTTAATGGCAATACTAAAGCGACGGTGGTGACGTCACTCAGTTCACAGATGAGTTGGTAGGACAAGTATAATAAGTAGCTGTCAGGCAGTCTGGTATACAAAATGTCAAATAGTATTATAAGGCAAGTAACTTTTGTGATTTTATAAAATACTATGGTACGTTATATATCTACGTTCTATTTAAGTAGTAACTTTACTCCTAGTGATTTATTTCATGTACTGAATCCATATTAAAAATAAAATATATATTTTTTTATTGTTTAATAACTTTCAAATGGTAGAATCTCATGTATGGAGCCTAGCAACATTGGTCGCGAATCGGGAACTATACACGCTCGCTAAATATCTAACCTCTGATCGTTTTTACACATAAAAATACACACAAATCGTATAAAAGCGATAACAGAATACATTATATAATTGTTTACAATGCTAAACGAGGGCTCTTCTATTTTAATCCTACTAAAACGTCAAGATTGACAGTTACATATCAAACGGGCCCGATTCGATATTATTCGATTTAGAACATAGTGAGCTATTTGTATAGTTATAAATTATCTATGAACTCGGCAAACGATTCTACCCTGCTCGTGCAATTTGGAAAACTAAACATAAAAAAAAATCCCACACAAAAAGTTACTAATAATGTTTAGTGTTACCCTGTCACTGTATTCCCACTAAAATGATAAAATTACACGTCGATTACAATCAAATATTTCTACTATATTAACTTTTCTACATTACATTAAAGGAAGAGTTGATTGATATGTTGCTATTAAAGATTCAAATTTTGATTGGTAAATACTAAAATGTAACTCCCGTGGGAGCCCACCAACATGGTAACATTGTCTTGACTGTAGAATATAATCAAGATAGTGTAATTTGTTTAGTAGGAATGTCGCAAAGAATTTCAAACAACAGTAAAACAAAAACAAAACTTTGGCACAAGTATTTAGTACACGCTATAGGCTTAGGAAAGCCACTTAAGCTAACATCAACGGATATGTGACCACAGATAACGAGCGAAATGTCAGTCGTCACACTAGCGCCCTCTATATTCACGCAAACAGCGTTTACCGCCACAAAAACATCTATAGCCATACATTACTTGCTCGACGGCAATCTATGAATTTATTTTATTCACAAGCAAATTTCATCACTATAATACTTAATTTTCGTTCGTATGTCTTTTTGCAGTTAAATAACAATTTATAAGACCTTTTAATAGGAGATAAAGTATTATTTTAAATCATAAAAAATATTAAATAGTATACGTCAAATTCAAAAAGCAAATAATATTTATGTGCATTAAGCCAATAGAATTTCTTGTCCTAGTATAAGCTGGTTTAAGGACTTTTTTCGCGCACTTTCTCATTGTTATAGATTGGGACGGAAGATATTAAAAAAAATGTGCGTAATATAATAGTAAACAAGTGCATGGCTTTTCCGGGGGGTCCTAACACATGGTCACAAGGAAGAAAATAAAATAAAACAAATAAAATAGCAGTGCATTTAATAAAATAAAAAATAACGACTGAGCATATCAAGGCGGACGTTGTGGACCGACGAGAGTGGAGCTCCAATTCAAAGTACAAGGAAATAAAAAAATCAATGTTCTTAATAAATATATAGAGGGACTATAAACGATATTTTTGCCTAGCTCCTCTATATCTATGGTTCGACAAAAAAATGACAGCTGGATCATAGATACATAGAGACTGTGTTTACACAGATTTATTATGCACGACCCCCTCTATATATCTATAGTCTAACTCAACGTATCAACAAAAATTGGCATCTGAATACACCTGAAAAATATCAAAACGAAAGACGCAAGATGCTATGCCTATTTTCTTTTTAATCAACTAAATTATTGGTACAAATTTAAAGAAATATATTTTTCCTTACTACTCGTACACAATAACATGGGATCTGAATGTAATGATGTCACATCGTAAAGCTCAGAACAAAATTCCTATTTTATTGTACACAAGTAGTTTATTACACAACAATATACATCATTTAGAAATCGACTCGTCCTTCTCTTTCTCACTCTCTGTCCTTCTATTCTTCTTCTAAATTTACTGTTGTTTTTTTTTCATAAGAATCGGAAACTCTCGTCGGTAGAACCCAAACATATAATTTTCATTAAACGCATACTATGCAGGTTAACATCGCTTTGGTAAAATGGCTGGCATTCGGAGAGCAACATAATGTAGGATGGGTAGCCGTCAAAAGTTAAACATAACAAAATATTGTATACAAAATGCAAGGGGACAAGACTAACAATTTAAATATCTATACTTAGAAGAAAACATATTTGATTTCGTATAATAATAACAAAATATTTCAATTAGATTATTTTATAGTTCAATTTTGCAAAAAAGTACAATGGTTGAAACTTTTCCATAACATAAAATTTGCATTTTTTAACTTCCGGAGTGTATCTTTTGTAATTAATGAATTCAAGCTTATTGGCTGTTACTCGATGGGGTCCATATAAAATAATATTTTGAACTTGCACTAATCTTATAATATTTGTATAGTTAAATTATAATAATGGATGAAAAGTCAGTTGATGGGTCGGTCCCGCCCCAGTAATACTCCAATGAACAAGAAAAAAAATGTTAGTGTTCTATACGATTTGAAAATGCGTGCATCGACGGGCAACAACTATCGACGATAGTACTACACCAATGCTAAACACAACACCCGAGTTCGATGACGTCACCACAGCGTACTTTTACTGTGTTCAACTTGAGTGAGATTATTAAAGGAGACCAACTGACATAAACTCAGCTTTATCACACTTATACCCCATAAGGCAAGTGACGTCACATTCCTCGCAAGTATCATGTTATCATTCACGTAAGTTAGGTTAGATATAGGCGAAAGCTTGTGCCGTATTTAAAAAGTTACATTGTTAAGGATATCAAGAGAATGATTTTTAATAGTCATATGAAAGTCACACTAATTCAATCAAGCGATTGGAGCACTTGGCGGTAGTGCATGGCCCTTAAAAGCGACAATCGTTTGAACGTTTCGTTCGCCTTGAGACGACGACGCGGAAACGATAGCCAATAGGATGCATGCTTTTAAATGTACGAAAAACGTCTGATAGGTACTATATTTGATGAAGAATGAAGAAGAGGCAGAGTTTGTCTCGTCGCAAGGAACAAGGCAATTTTTCTGTAAATAGAACACCGCGAAAGGGCTCGACTGTACATAGGGTAATATAGTAAGCGCGAAAAAAATCAGATGCCATCTTATCATGTCAATAATATTTAGAATATTGATGAGACTGACGGGACTCGGCGTGCGGCAAGCAGACAACATGATAGATGATTGTGTGCTACGATTTTCAAAGGTGCGTTTTGAATAAGAAGTGTGTGTACACTTTAGTATAAAATATTAAAGTTCATTTAAAATTAACACGTATACGTACATTTGAACTCGCGTTTGAAACTAATTTAAGTATTTAAATGTATTTAAAATGTTAGCTAAGTTATACGCATTTTGTCTGAAGTTATACTCAACTTAGGTAAGTATAGACGTTTATTACTTTTTTTTGTTAGTTTTATTATATTCAAGTTTGATGAAAATTCATACATAGTGAAAATATACTATGAGCCAAGAAGACGCAAGATATGCAGATTACACACGAGTGAGTGAAACAGCCTATATTTAATGCCAAGTTGTTACCAGCCACCCAAAAAAAAGTCTCTGCTTACGCTCCAGCCTGACCTTTCATCCCTAACTCCCGCGCCTTTTAACACAAACGGGGTAGACTATTATATCAGGTGTCCATTAACCACATTAACCAACTCACAATGGGTTTTAGTTGCACGAGCATGACACACATACTACAACTATACGTCAACTAATTCTGTTACTTCTGGCGTCATGGGAGTCGCCGGAAAAGTAAAGCTGGAGCGCCGAGCGAAGACAACACGCAACTAACATCACTATATAAAGAACACCAACTAATTTACTAAACGGAAGCCATTGTATCGGCCACGTAGGGGGCGGGGCCAGGGATCGCCACGCCTACATACAAGTGATTGGACAACAACGAATAGTAATTTTGTAGTTCTGGGATCTCGAAGTTAGCACTTTGACTCGAAAGATTTAATTACATTGATAGAAACAAAGGTCAAGGTAATCAAAGCGTGTGAAAAAGATAGGTAAGATTTTGATAAATGTATGTTTGTATAATTTAATTGAAGAGTCCTAATTAGTTCACAACGGGCACAAAGATGTAGCTTTGTTGGTGTTTGTGTTGAAGAATAAATTATATATTAAAATGTTATCCCTCGGTCCCCCCTCGCCCCGTCAACCCCGAAACGTGTGTGATGACGTCACGGGCGTTGTTTAACACCTTCGTTTAGTCCAGCGATGTTAGAGAATGTCTTTTGTTAATCGAGCTACAGAGATAGCCACCTCAAGGAATCGCACATAAGTTTGTATATGGCACAACGCGACTGTATCGGGGGTGGTGGGAAAGGGGGGAGGTAACGGCCACTGAATATTATAACAAACAGTTATTTTAAATCAATTTTATCACCCCCAAAGTATATTAGAAAATGTTTACCAAAAAAAATTGAGAACAACGCCCTCTATGGTTAGTAATATTAGATGAGTTGAAAGGTAGTTTAAGATATGATAACGTCTAACGCATCAGATATAATTTACAGAAAATTGGTACACCGCCCACAGAGATTATTATTGCAAGTTTTATGTGGTCCAGGAGATAAAG
>JWHW01028981.1:5137-21740 GCA_000931545.1 Papilio glaucus | reverse complement strand
CTAATATTGTAAATGCAAAATGTTTGTTACGCTTTGACTCCCTAACGACTCAACCGATAACCTTGTAATTTTGCACACACGTAGTCAGGGGTACAGAAAATGACATGGGGTATAAAAACCATGCAAAACATCAAACAACGTCACAGTATTCAAAATCGAATGTGAATCAGGAAAATTGGATATTCCCTTAAGTGTTGTTTTTCAATCATCGTTCGATGCTCACCTCGCCGCTTTCATTTCAACGCTAACTACCTGCCTCTACAGTGCGGGGATGAGAATAGTACCTTTTACACGCGATTTCATGCCAAGCGTACCAGAAATACGGGTTGTAATGGCTCGCACCGGAAGCACGATGCGGTTTATGACCCTGTTTCCGTTCGCAGGCATTGTACGTAGGCTTTTTACTCGAAAATGATAGCATCTGGTAATCGAATGCGCATTACACATGAAAATGTGTCACCGAATGGATTTAGAGATTTAAATTTAAATATAAGGGATTACGTATTCCAAAATGGGAATGTAAATTACAGACTATTTATAATATTCTATAATCGTGATTGTGAAAATTGATTTAAAAGAGAATTTTGTGATTAGAATCACGTTGAGTCTGTTGTATAGCTACATACAAAGAGCTATTGTGTATGGCAAAAGAATTAGTGAGTTATCTGAACACTGGTAGAGCCCGCAACAACATCTGTTGCACGAATGAGGCTCGACCGGTGAAATACCACGACCTCACAGAAAACAGGCGTGAAGTAGAAGTACTGCATTTCGTGAGATGTGTGAGGTACCGGAGGATTAATTCCAGTCCTTTTCCCGTTTTCATCCTAATCTAATAAAGAACTCATTAGCTTGGCGCGGATGTCTATGGGTATATTTTACTTCATAAGTAGGCGTTTGGGATGAGGAAGGAATTTTTATAAAAGGACGATCTTTGATTAAGCGCTAGTATAAAACTTTATTTTAAAAAAGGAAATCGTTAAATCCTGACGAAATATGAATTTATTACTGTCTTAAATTTTACACTTACTTTGTGCTCAATCAAATAACCATGAAAGTACTAAACGATAAATCCTGAAATAGTATTGATACATCTCAAATACTTAATGTCTTAATTTGTTTAATCCATTATTTTTTTTAAATGTCCGTTTAAAAGAATAGGTAATTGTTAAACCATTTCGTTTGTTACAGCCCACCTAGCAATTATATTCGGCGCGAAAGTGGGATTGTACAAGATTATATTAGGTATAGCTCTTGTGATAGCCAGCATCAAGGCCATGGTGGTGATGGCGTGGGTGCTGGCAGCCTTCAAGTACGTCCCCGACGCCTGGCCTTATTACAAAGACCAAGGGCTCAAACCTTACCATGATAAATTCTACCAACCTCCTGGTAACGCATTCTTGGATGTCTTACTGAATACACGTCAATGAATGGTGTGTATTAATTCTCTTTATTTTTAAATATTGAAAAATGTCCTTTCTTTATGTTCTCAATGTTTTACAGACTGCAAGAAAGAGCACGAATAATCTAGTATTGTCTTGTTTAACTTCAATCGTGGTCAGTTTGTCTATTATTGTTTACCCTAGTAGAACCACTGCTAGTAAATAAAACTATACGAAATTAAATGATAACATGATTTGATCAAATATACTGGATATTTTAAATTCTAGTCAGTAATTTTTTGAATTACCATAACTCTTACTAGACTTCTGGGTTAGGGGTTAGATGGTTGGTCTGTAGAACGAGGTTGGAGTCTGCAGAACTTTTTGTGGGACACATTAATATGTTCCATTCTGTACAACTGTAATTAATAACATCTTTTATATTTAAAGACTTAATTAATCGCGACACAAACATTTTTCATTCGGAACATGCCTTTGACTACACTTTGAAATGTAAAAATGATTATTTATTCATAGCTTAAAGATGTTATAATTTAAAATAAATTCTTCTTATAGGAATTGAAGCATTTTGTCACTTTCCTCTACTTTAGTTATTTATGTAAGTTTATCTTAAAATATTATTCCTAATGGTATATATGTTTAAAAGAAAACTGTACAATAGCAATTGGATTACCAAACTGCATATACAAAAATAACCTCTTGTAGGCTCTCATTGATCTATACTAATGGATTCTAACCTAGAAAACTTAATGTCTGTAAATGGAAACTTGGTCTTAGACAGAAAGTTATCAATCCCAATGTTATAAATTTGTCTGATTGTAAAATTGAGGTCTTTGTTAATCGTACGTGACAATAAATCAAGGAGTTATGCCAAAACTATGAAATATATCTCTCTCACTCTACATTACTCTCTGTCTCTCTCACACTCTCAGTCACTCTTAATTATTAATAAAATCATTTTCTTCTTTACAGTGCATTTTTTCTACGTTGTGGCGACAAAATTGTTCGTCTTGAAGATCGTTTACGGGATCATTTTCTACGTGATACTGACGAAAGCTTGGCATTTCGTCATCTGGCTCATACACTACCTGAAGGAGAAGAAGCAGGATCACTACGAGTTCGATCACGATGATCATTACTACGACCACCATGATCATCATCACGGTTACTACGACCATCAACCTTACAGCAAACCCACTTATGGCAAGAGCGATAGCTATGTCGGCTATAAAAACCACGGCGTGTACGACGCAGACGGCTCGTACTCTGTTAAAAAGCCATAACATAAAAAAATGGTTTTAAATTGTATTTCAAATTTTGCCAAAGTCTTAATATAATATATGGTATAAGAGATTTATACCCTCATCTGTTATTTGATCAGGGTCTAGATTATATTATGTTAGATAATATGTACATTGTTACATGCCTAGCTAAATCTGAACTCAACACTGTCAAATCGTAAAACCAAATTAGGTTGAACCCTTGCGTAAATCACCTTTGGCGAGTCTAGGGGTAAACTTTTTGTGGACACAAATCGAACTCGAGTAACCGTCACATAAATCATAATATTGTAATCTCAGTTTTTTCAGAGAGAAAGGGACAGATAGACAATATGTTTTATGTTAATTTTTTCAGAGAGAAAGGGACAGATAGACAATCAGTTTCGCCAGTGCGAACCCGGTGTAATTTCTGTTGTACGTCGAGGTACGCAAAGGTTTAACCTAATTTTGATTTAACACTGTTGGCTCCATACCTAGCCCGACATCCCAATTTTCAATGTACATGGATTTACAAATTATCTAATATATAAAGTCCTGATCAAAAAACAGATACGGTATATTCTTACACCATACCACAAGATGGCAAAGCTGGTTTTATCTCAGTAATTTCAAGCTAGGAAGACAGCTAGGTTAGGAAACTGTGTGTCTCCAGTAAAAGGGGCACATTAACGGGTTTGCTTGGAGACAGTTTAAGAACTCTGAGGTTCAGTCGCTCGCAGAGAACGCTCAGTCAGTTATGTGTTTAGACACTTTTCGTGTTCTCACCTTAGCTACCGTCATATTACCTCTTAGTATTTATTCAATAATTATTAATTTACATAGGTATTATTTATTTTAGTGTTAATTTATTTATTTTATTTATTATTTATATGTTGTACTATTAAAGCGTCACTTCCACTATTATAATAAGGGGCAATAATAAGTTATTTCAAAAATTTTAAAGTGTTGAACTCAGCAACAGTGTTATTTCTGAAAGTCAAATGTGTAAATAAATTGAATGTAAATTAGTAGATATAGTATGTAATAAGATTGTTAGTTGTTTATAATAAATTATATTTTATTAAAAAATAAAATGAAAATGTTACTTTAGTGTGTATTGTATATAGGTTTTTTTTATATGAAAGTTTTTTAAGAAAACAAATTGCTGTTATAATATATAATAACTTCTTACATTACAAATAATATTCGCACGATATGCGATTTTAAAATATTTCATGTTTGCCTTTAGCGAGACAATAGCAATGTCTTAGTTACACATTTTGAAAGGATAAATGAAAAGAGAATAACGAAACAGATTTATGTTGCAAAAGTGAGTGGCAGTGTTGGTAGGGGACACCCTAGGAGAACTTTGATCTGATTTGTGGCTTGCTAAAAAGTGCCGATATAAGGCGCACCCATAACCGTCGAGCATGTATGCATAGATGTATGAAGATGCATAGATATAGAAGAAGCGAGATTGGTGTGCCAGGATCGCGCCTAATGGAAATCCATGATCTCTGCCTACTGCCTACCCCTCTGCGCGTGACCGCTTTAGTTACACAATTTCTTTGATACCGTTGCATTTATTATGTTTATTGTGATTTTGAAAAGATATATCGTATGAAGCTTCGAATAAGTTCATGTCTAAAATGCTTCAATTTTTTTTCATAAGTTCTACATGCGAATATTGAATAAATTAAATATCGTATGGAACGTACGTTTTATTTAATTAAATAAACCTGAAGTACTAATAACCTTGAGTTCATTTTTTAAATCAGATTAACGTGTTATCAATTCACGTTGCAGATTAAAATAAATCCTCTTATAATTAAGGCTTCACTTGCTAACAACGAGGGGATCTTTTATAAAAATGTACCTTCTCTATTTATGGGTCTACCCTAGTATGAGGTTGTAAGAAAATTGTGAATTAAATCTAATTTTGGTAATGGTACTATTAATGCAAAACACATAACGCCTTTAGGAATTTTACAAGCAATAGTTAATTCTTACTTTTTAGCTATTAAATTAGTTAGGATTTTGATATTTTGGTATCTGGGCCGCTGGTTGCAGTGACATGCTTTTCCATTCTGTTTATCTTCTTGATTTTTGGGATTTCGGCCAAAACTCCCAAATAATATCAGTAAACAAATTACTTGTTATCTATAGAGCTATAGATTATTTCTTCGGTGAGGCCTTTTCGAATATGTCGTTGCCTCGTTTTGGACATAAATGCAATCGGGTTCTTGAATATGTTGCACTTCGATATAACTATATTAAACTTGGATTAATCGCGGATTGCTAAACAAAATTAGGTGACCGCGCTTTGTCGTTACGGAGCTATACGCTGGACGTAAGTAGAAAGACGAATGTCAAGTGGGAGTTGTTTCGACCAATAAGGACGCCGCATGAGACGTCCCGAACCTTTCATGTATAATTGCGGTGGAGGTTTGTGTAGGCGCCGACAGTGATAACAATAATATCCTGGGACATTATTCCCAAACTGCAATGTGATCCCAAACTAACCAGAGCTTGTACTATGGAAAACAGATAACTGATGTACTACATATAATATTTTTTTTGTTAAAGCTTAATTAGATAAATGATGTTAAATGGACAATCCATAAATTTTGATTAAAAACCAAAATAAAAATGATTTCTATGGAATTTTTGGGCAACGAGCCTTTTTGTCCTCCGAGCATCGTACCAAAATTTCATCACAATATCATCAATGGTTAAGAAATGTTTATAAAGGTGAAATATCTCCTCGTCCGAGCTAACATTAATCCAATACTATTCTGATGTTTTAGAACCTACAAGGATTCTCTAATATAATATAATTTATAATAAATATACGTTTTCGCTACATCTACGTCTTGGGCTATTACAAAAAAACCCAGGCAGTCGTAAAGACAGCCAAAAGAAGTGCAAACTCAAAACAGATGGGAAGGGAAAAGTTTAAAAATAAATAAATAATCAAAAAAAAATAAACCCTTACATCTTAACAATAAAATTCAAAATTGAATGTAAGTTAAAAAAACGAAAAAAGTACTCGATACTGTTCCAAATTCAAATAAGGATTTTGTATGAACCTGAAGATTTTCCCCTACCAAATAACGTCTAACGCGCCTAAAGAAAGTTTCACTTTTCACTCAAAATATTAAAACCATTAAACGCCAATAACCAAATGGTTAATGGTACGAACTGCCGATAGCGAAGTCGTGGGTTCAAATCCGCCATTCGACTATTGAATGACTATCCTAGCACAAGCAAGCAAAAGAAATATAAATAAATATTTTATGAAAAAAAAAAACGGTCTATTTAATGTCGACTAATTGCGTTGTGAAAACAAATTCTCCGTATTCAAAGAGCGAAATAAACGCTATGTTTTAGGTCCTTTACAAATTATTATTTGCGTTGAACACTTGTCCGACCTCTGCTGGCTTAATACAATTTACTGTAGACGAAGTAAACAAATGGAAATTCATGTTTTCATAAATAATTACCTTAAATTAATTTGTATTTGGCAAAATTTTACGGTACAGTGTTTATAACCTACAAAAATACACGTGTATTTGCCTAGGGCTATGGGCCTGGTTAGGTAAATTCAACTAAAAGCGTACGGCAACCTAATTAATATCAACAAGACTAGACTTTGTTTGATGTATGTACAAACAGTCATATAGCTTTCTCATTGCAGTTAGCGACCGTTTTATGATGTGATGGGCAAAAAAATTTTAAATTAAAATACGTCATTTTGTGCACCTGTATTTGTTGTGTCATTCTTATGGACTTTTTTTGTATTTAGATTAAGTTGTTTTATCTATTAAAGCGTCAAAAATATTTATATATAATACTTTTGATATATATTTGAACTATTTATTGTTGGAGCGTTGTCAAGGGCTAACTTACTGATATCTCATATTTTTGTTAGATGGCGCTATATTTAAAAAAATACAATCTTATATATAAAAGACAACGCACAGCAAAATTCGGCCCACAGCTAGTACTATTTTTTCGTTTATACTCATTATTACCTGATTATTTATCACTGAAGGTATTTTACGTAATATTAAGAGTTGTACCGTCTTTCGATTTCACTTAACGTCAGGTGGGATCATTGTCAAGCTCTAGTTTAATCAATATTACAAAAAAACTACCCAAAAACAGGATCATTGCAGATGGATAAGATAGGGTGAAAAAGGAAGATAAGTGAAGATGGGTAGGTCGTTTGACTTCAGACCGTCAGTGTTTCCGTCCAATTATGATGTACCTTCAAGAGTAGAGTGACCAGGATGTCGGTCATCAGAGATCGTAACACTTGCTCGTTCAACCTATTCAATTATGCCCAGCGAAGTCGTCGCAAATTATTTAAATCGGATATTGTTCTTTCAGCGTTACTCATGTGTGGGACAGTCGTTGGTCAGGTGTGACCTACGTCTCAGTATAAAAATTATCGATCGTCCTAAATAGCCTTTCCCTTTACATTACATATAATATTACAGGTAAAAGTCAACCATTAAAAATATTTTGACATTAATGACTCCGCGACAAGGCTCCGTGATATCCAATTACAAGTTAAAAAGTTTGTTAAAGTTATGCGTAAGTTAATGACTTTTTGAATATAAATTTGTTATAAGTAGCTCGAAAATGATTCTAGTATATAATATAAACAAATCCATTCTAAACATGTGGGATCGTACACAAAAATATATATTTTTTATTAATAAACAAGCTGAGCCCTGCGTATTCGGAATGCAATTTAATTACAAATGACCAGCCTTAGCTGAACCCTATTTAATATGATTAATCATTTAGATCTGAGGTCAATTGTCATTGGAATATACACTTTCATCTCCTACTATAGACCTTTAGGTGATGGATTTAGAAAAAAATCTTTCTTAGTCCCTCGTATTAACACTCTGTGCAAACTATTTTGGGTTTTGATGCTGACGTCATAAGTGCTCTGTCACTCAGGGGAAGACTACGAATATTGACATCTCAGCCGTTTACAGGATACGATGCAACGGACATACATACAAACCTACCCGGTAAAACATTACCGAATGAAGAAGCAATTTAAGTAGTGAAATTTAATATATTTCGACTACAGTAGCAGGTGCCGCAGGAGACGGGCTAGTTCTACCCACCTCATAGAATACCGCCGTGGATTATTCTGAGTATAACTCTGCGTTTTATCCCTAGTTGGGTCCCGTAGGGATCAGGGAGAGAAGAATACGCGAGGATTCTGTAACTACTACACCGACTCTGCTTTTTAACTTCAAAAAGGAGGAGGTTATCAATTCGTCTGTATGATTTTTTATGTTTGTTACCTCAGAACTCCGCTCCTGGGGAACCGATTTCGATGATCCTTTTTTCCTTAGCTGACGCTGACACCGACTCCAAAAAGAAATATTATTAAGAATTGGTTCTTATTATGTTTAATTGCGTAAAATTATTATATACTTTTAAGTGCATTTCTTGTTTTTGAATATAGTTTTTTTGAAGTCGGTTTTGTTTTTGTTTAAAAGTTTTTTTAGAAAGTAACTTTATGAATACAAAGGTTTTTGCAATACAAGTGTTAGTATAGAGTAAACATACATTACTTATATGTTGATGTATGCATTTCGTTGTTAAAGTTGCGTTTAGTATATTATGTAACATTTAATATGTAAGAGTTGGATCTCGTCACCTAAATTCCAATATGTTCAATGATGTCGTACAATAAAGCATAATTCGAATATATTTATATATTTAAATTTAAAATAGCTTTAAAAAAATACAATAAAAAAAGAAAAAAATAAATCAAATAAGTAATTAATTAAGAAGAATTATACTTGTGACAGTGTGTCCCATTCTTCAATCCGTCCCGTTAATGGTATTCCAACGCTTGGTATTTGAGCTAAGAGCAGTCAATGTGACACTAACAGGAAGTGACATTGGACCAGAAAACTCACATGAGTTATGTGAACTATCAAAAAATACAATTGTCCACGAATAAGGAAACGGCAGTCGACAGAGTACACAAAACATTAATAGGAATTGGGCATTGTGTTCGACGCTGAACAATGCGCCATACTGTTGTTATTACATAACAGTGTACAGAGTTCGAAGCGATTTCGTAACCCTTATCGTCAGCCATTGTATCGCACATACCTCGTTATTTGCTTAATTAATCTTTGTATTTGATTTCATATTGAATTTTATGGAATTTTCTCGAAAATATACGCATTTGACTGGATAGTAAACAGCAGAGTTCCGCAGCACCAGTTGCTGTATGTTTCTAGTAGGGGTCGACGTCGCAGAATGTTTTAACAGTGGTAGAGACTGCAACAATATCCGCCGGCTGTAGCGGTGAAATACCACGATCTCAGGGAACAGTCGTGAAGAAGTTTTTTGTGTTTCGCCAAATGATTGTGGTGCCAAGCTCTAATACTAGTCCTCTTCACCTTCCTATTTTTTAACAAGGAAGGGAAGGGGAACAGGTTTTGATGGGGGGAAGAGATGGTTACGAACAGGAAATATCCTTTTTTCTGTTCATCCCTTCCTCTGTCCAATAAAAGTAGGCAACGCATCTGGAATTCATTACCTCGCTACATAATACTATGGGTAGCGACAGCTGGTGTCCAGTGAACCTTCATTTGGCACCATCTTCTATGAAAAAAATGGAGGTGGTGACGTATTTCGTTGTTCTTTTGCGTTTCGTTTTCAGTGTCGCCGACATTACGGATTGACCATCAGATTTAACGGATTTTCCAGCCAGCGTTCGAATCGTTTTCGTAACTTCTTGTCCCTTCTAATTCTTATATTAGGCGACCCACTGCTCGTGTAGCCCTTATGGTATAAAACAAGAATCTTGTTGCTCTAGGTATGACGTCTATGATTAAAGTTAGTCACTTAACGTTAAGTTGATTGCTTGCTCGCTCATTCCACTTTGTACCGAACATGGTATTTACCAAGACCATAAACGATGTTCGACCACGAGTGCGATGTAATGAGAGGGTCATCTATTTGGCATTTACTTCACCAATTCATAAAGAATCATTAACTTTGCAGTAGATAATGACGATGATAATAATAATAATATCATGGGACATTATTCACACACGGCCACCTGATCCCAAACTAAACAGAGCTTGTACTATGGAAACTTCCGTAAACACATACTTAAATAGATAATTACACCAGACTCAGGACAAACAGACATGTTCATGCACACTAATATCTGTCCCGGGTAGGAATCGAACTCACGAGCTGCGGCGTGTAAAGCAAGTCTTACTAACGCCAACCAGCCTATCGAATAATTATGGTACTTATAATTGATCGATTAAAACCTCTATAATTCATACAAATACAAATTAAACATTTAGTATAAACACATTATTATAATGATAGTAAACTTTGTATCAAATATCTAAACATGTAGTCTCTATACCCATTGGGAGTTCAGCGAGCTCACTGTTTTTACTCGTTAAATTTACCAAAAAGTTTCTCTCATTTTAAATCTCATTAATAATGTAATCAAAACATATTTTAGTGTATTCTCTGAATTGAATCAATTATTAAATTTAAATATTGTTCTTTATATATTAAAATTTCTGAAAACTTCTAAGGTTGTTGCACTTTTAATGAAAGCGGGTGGAAAATTAAAGGAAAAATTAAGAATGAATTTTTATATAAATTTGTATAAATTTAAATGGTTAAGTTATTGATGTTACTGATGTGAAGACTTAATATTTTGATGGTCATTAAGTTAGAACCGAGTTAACTTATCCGTTTTTTTTTTGCTATTGAGAAGAAGTGTGCTTAACGATTTACACGAAATAAACCTATCGCTACATTTTTTTTTAAAACTAACGGTACTGCCTCCTGGAATACGAACACTAACTGATCATAAATCTAGTTAAAACTGGTAATAACAGTAATATAAATAAAAGTTAAATTCTAAGTTCGTTTTCATCTAAGTTTATGTTTACAAAGTTGGTAGTAAGTGATGAATCCACTCACTTGATTTTGATCACGCCTATTTTGTTTTAACTTTTAAATCTATATTGCCTGATTCCATTTTCACATATCTTGTTACTCGCTGCGTAGTAATTAATAGTATAACTATGTAATTATAGTTTTAGTTTCGTTTAATGATAACCAAATAAAGCACCGAAAAGCTCTCCAGATCTCATCATTATCATTCACAAAAGTTCTCGTACAAAGTAAGGACTTTATACATCTTTACCTTAATAAAAAGGTCCTATTGTATTCCATTATCATTGTGAATCAAAAATGTTTAGCTAAAGATATATTTACTTTGAATATAGGGCCGCAAGTTTGTACTTAAAATCCCAAATAATTGTTAGTTTAAAAAATTTACCTTACCACATCGAAGTTGCTGAAGGTGCTGAAGGAAATTTGTAATAAAAGAGATTTTCGTGTAATAAATAACTTTTTATTATCTAAAACAAATAACTCTAACATACCTTAACATACCTATAACAACAGCCGCCGCACGGGACTACGATCATATTCGCATTCTATATCACTGAGGCACGATTAAAGCTAAAGTTCAGTCTTCAATTCCTAACTAACTATATCACTCTTCTGGTTCGATCAAAGCGTAATCTAAGCCGTTGCCATCTCCGCCTTTCGTTACTTCGTTGTCCTTTGAAGTTTTGACGGTCTCCTTCAATTCCTTCTTTCGTATCTTACCGATATGCGTCGTCGCTTCTAAACCGGTCTGTTCTATGGGGGGCGCCACTGACGATACTTGTACGGGCTCTTCCTGTTTTAATGACGACGCTTCGACCGTTTCTATCTCCTCGGTATTGACTTCGGGTGCTCTCACTTCAATAGGCACGTCTCTTTCAGGTGGCGGCGGCGGCAGCTCGTGTTTCGGCGCCGAGATCGACAGCTTGTTGTTCTCTTTCAGCACTGCGGTCACCTCCTCCGGCTTGCTGCCCGGCGGCAACACGAAGCGCTGTACGAAATGGTTCGCCATGAATCGCTTGTCGTCGTCCTCCTCCTTGTGCTTGCCCTCGACGATGATGTATCGATTTTTGACTTTGATTTTCAATTCGTCCGGCTTGAATCGTTTCACGCTCAATATGATCTCGAATTTGTCCGGTTCGGAAATAATTTTAGGCTCCTCCAGGCTTTCTTCGACGTCCAGTGCGGCAGCTGCTCGTATCAGTTGACTCCATGGCCATAGGTAGTGGTAAGCCAAGGAATGACTTATATGCCGGTCCAGTGCAGCGAAGGGATCGACGTACTTGTTCTTCCTCGCCTCATCGCAGCTCGCTAGGCTCACGGCTACTAGCAATAGTAGTGTGGACTTGTACATATTGGTAGCGTTGATCAGTGATGCGTTCAAACAGAATGCCGGGCCCGCGAGTAGCTCAGCCTTATATAGCCTCAGCGCGCGTGGGGCGTGTGTTCGAGAATGTACTGTGCGTTTCATTGACGGCAATGCAGGCGCGCGCCAGGTGTCACCAACAGTTGGGAGAAAGTGAAAAGTCACCGGGTCGGGTGACTCATTATTAAAAGTAGGTTTGTTTTTGTTTGAATCATTCGAATAGCATTGTCGATAGCTCAAGTCATAACGGTCTCTCGGACTCAATAGAGCAATGAACTTTTATTCTTTTGTTGTTCGAGGAACATAATGCATTTATTTTAATGCACCAGTTATTTTTGAAAAAGAATTAGCTTGTGATTATTTTATTTGATGTTACAAAAGTTCATTCTGGAAATTTTATTTGATGAATGTTTGTGGATAGGAGTAAAAATTCCCTAACGAGCACTATAGGAAGATAAACGAGAAGACAAAAGTACTGGTGTTTGAAGGAGAAATAGTAACACAGTGATTGGCAAGAACTTAAACGCTGCAACAGGTTGACGAGTTTGTACACTGTAGGCGCGTGTTCAGTACAATTCGTATATTTTTAACTTAGTATATTTGTGTGTATTCCGAAGTATTAAAATACTGACTGTTTCTACTTTTACCACAATGATAAGCTCCCACGACCGCATACCTTAATCACCTGCCCTTTTTCAAAAATATCCCAACTTTGAATATAGTTTTTGCGACCCATCATCTAGACTGAGACATTTTAATACCAATATATTATACACAATTTAAAGATCTTTTGAAAGTCACAGTTCGTCATAACTTAGAAGCATCAATAGTCTAATGTTTAAGGTTTACTGCCGAACATGAGGTCGAGGTTTTCGCCATTTGACTATTGCCGTGAACCATATCCTAACACAAGCTCTTAGAAATATTATTTCAATAATCATCTACTAATACGTTTTTAATAAAAATAGCCTTTTTGTATCTTTGGCGATTTATTTTTCTATTAAACTATTTTAAGAACGTTCCTGCCTGAAGCCGTCAATATCGTCGTTTGGTCATCGTTTTGGTAGTTCAGCTGCAGAGATTTCATAATTACCAGTTAAGAATCTTTCACTGCTTCCATAGGCAAAGATCGATCCATTGCCTCAATCCAATAGAACACAACAACTTTCGATGTTTCAATCCTCAGTTCTACTCAGCTTCATTCTATACTTGGTCGCCATTTTAGGCCCTGGTAAACACTTGTACCAGGGCCTAAAATTTAAGTATTAAAATTTAAATTACGATTAATTAATATTATCAAATACAAAAGTTATAAATTCCGGTTTCGTTTCATTTTTTTTAAATTTATACCTCGGCTTCATAACCTATGCAAGAGGATCTGGTTTAGTAGTGCGCGTGTGTGGGTGAGCGACGTGTGTGCACACGCCGGGCGTTAGTGTGCGTGTACCGTTAGCAACGGCAACGTGTAGGTCAGGGCTCTTCTTGTTTATTATAATCCGCGTTCAGTCATTAAACAAAGGCTGACTCATGTTTTTACAGGAAATATGTTTTATATAAATTAAGTATATAGTGTTTTTATATCAACAGTTATTGTAATGGCGAACGCTCACGTTCGAGTTTGTTTGGGGTACGGTAATGTAAGCTATGTGTTTTTCCACTGGCTGAATCTTATTTTTGTGACAAGTTCTGTGTCAGTTAGTGTTTTGATTGGTTTATATATGAACTATGTAACTAAATATGTATATAATTAGATTAGTTGATAAACAACACAGCGTAGTCCAATTAGTACAGTGATAGGTAACGGTCTTATGTAAATATAGCGAATTATTATTTAACAAGAAAAAAAGTTTTTTTCTTTAGTTTAGACTTACACCTTTGATGTTATTGTTTAGTCTCTATTAACTTAAAACTTTTATATTATTTATTTAATAATGTTATGTGAACAATGAGCGTCTAGAAGGATATGAGAAATGAAAATAAGTTTGTAAAGTGATCGCACCTGGTGATATATGCTCTGCAGCTTAAAGTACGTAGGTAGGGAGAAATTTTAGGCGTGCTAACGGGAATAATGGTACATGTCTTCCTAACGGCAGAAGAAACAACGTAGTTGTAGTAGAGGAATGCCATGGAAATCTTAACTCGAATATAGAATTCGCTGGTTTATTTCTTGGTGCAACACGATATAAGTAATTACCGACGCCCATGAACATCGGCAACACCTTTACATTTATAGAAATAAGTTTCCCTGAGCTTCAGCAGTTCACATACGGTAACTGTTCCGTAGCAGCCCGAGGAGGTTTGGCCCAAGGTTACCTCAGGACGAGCGAGCCATTAAGCGAGCAAAGCGATTGAGGGATCACAGTTGGGATACAACCGTGATCCCTTGTTAGCGCTGTTGGCAACAACTGTGGGGTTTTAGTTGGTGCGAGTCCGACATAATCGACTCCTCGCTCACATAGAGTCCAATATGCGTAGGCATTTCCCCACGTAAAAAAACTGTGTTAAACTGCGATGTAGAGACATCAACATTATAATAGTGACAAGTAATTACATAAAAAATAATACACTTAACTTTAGCCTTACATGAGAAGACAAGAAAAGTGATTGTTGTTTTTTATCTTTATTTATAAGAAAGAGAAGAATAGATGAGAAAATGAAGAATATGAAAGATGAATCATATGTGATATCAACCCATCTATCCATCACTCAATTGAAAGTTTAGCTTTTTTGTAATGTTTTGTGCTTTGAATAAATATTGACTGTTTTGTCTAAGCAGTTTAAGACGCTAACGTTACTTGTTTCACCGAGCCAACGAAATTCGAACCTTGTGCGTTTGATATGAGATTTAAATTTGCCTAATTGTTTATAAGTCGTACATGGAACCGTGGTGCAGCAAGACCTGATTGCGTATTTCGAAATAATAGTAAAACGTGTAGTGTGTTATGCTAAGCTATTTAGATTCTTATGTTTTGTTTGATTAGGTTGAAATTCGTTTTTAAGTTATTGGTTCCAGAGAATTCCTCAAGTTGCGCATGACCGTTCGAATGTAAACAAAACGCAATAGGCAGACATAAACATTAAATACTATAAAATGTATACATATAAATAAACCAATAATAAAAAATATTCGATCGCGCTTTTTTATAGGAAAGGATCTAGTCGCTGAAGTTTTTGATATTACCGTTTTAGGGGTTACTATAGACAAAAACTTGAGTTTTACCAAGCATGTAGATGATGTACTGCACAAATCTCTAAGAACACTTGGGTTCGTATAGCTGAACAGCGAACAATTTAGCAATATACATGTTATTATAAGAATATATAATTCACTAGTATACACAGTTCCGGTGTGGAATCCTAGCCTCCCTATACATGCGAAACTATTAGAGCTAGTCCAAGCATTTGTCCGTTTCTTAGCCTGGAAAGATAGTGTCCATCGAGCTTCATACGATACTAGGTTAATCTACTTTAAAATTATGTCTGGAGGATACTAATAGATTCAATATTCCTACACAAAATTACATACAGTCTAATTCATTCTCACACGGTTCTTTCCCTGATAAATGTGGTCACAAAATCTAGACGTCGGCGTTATCAAATCTTCTCTATTTCTAGATGTGGAAATGTTGGGAAATTTTCTGGAATAAATAGATACGTGGTAACATTCAACAATATAGACTTACTGATATAGACATTTTACACATTAACACTAATTAGTTCAAGCGAAAGTTGATTGTTCTTTATATTAAATATTGTTCTTCATATTACTAGTTTTAGCTTGTTTAATTATTGTTTTTTTTTGTTGCCTTAGTTGTAATTTTAATCTAATTTTGTTTAATTTAAAATTTGTTTAAAAACTTGCAAGAAGGTTTGATATGTGTCTAGTATAGAAGAAATAATAATTATTAGGATTAACATTTTATTAAGTTATACTTTTTGGTATGGGGGGGGAGCGATACTTCTAAATATATCCTGTAGTGGCACATAAAGCATAAATATTAGAATACCAGTTTTTACCATTTTGCTTTTTGAAGTACTTTAAGTCGATTAAAAACGCTATTAAAATATATATCAAGGTATCTAGTGCTCTAACGTAAAATGGAGATAAACTTGATGTAATTCTTGTGTCTTTGTAGAGCAAGGCAACGACATCCATTATTCCTTTGCTATTGCGCAAGTGTTGCTATTATAAATTAGGTTGTTCAACGGTCCCCTATCGTGGGGAGAAATAAACGGCAGTAAATGAAATGATTGCCGACAGTTCTAGAGTGTGGTCACATACGTTTGAGTAGCTTGTTTGATCGCACTGGAAGTTTCTCGTAACACAATCTCACGCAATTCATTGACCTTTGTTTATATCAATTTGAAAACGAAAATATTTTAACAAGAACACATTAATATTACTATTACGCCATCGTGAAAACTTAATACAGCGGTGGGAGTATAATGACAAAGATCGAGTTAAATTCACGTGGTTCGGGTCCGGAACTTCCTAAAACCGATTTCAGGTCTGTCGAAGTACATCGCAATCCCTATAAATGTTTTATTTAACTTTTTGTTCCCGACGTTTCGACTACTTTACAGCGCTCATGGTCACT
>JWHW01028974.1:10958-28600 GCA_000931545.1 Papilio glaucus | reverse complement strand
AATTTTGGATATGAATGTAGAGGGATATATCGGTAGGGGTAGGCCTAGAAAAGATGGATGGATTGCGTAAAAGGTGATATGATCAAGATGGGAGTGACAACTGAAATGACGGATGATAGAGCGATGTGGAAGTCGAAAACTTGTTGTGCCGACCCCACATAAAGCGGGAAAAGGACAGGAAGATGATGATATTAGTATCATAATTATCAATTTTAATGATCGATTTTATCATAATCTTCTGTTAGAAAAGTTTATGGACACACAACGAAATTTTGAGGAATGATATTCCACAAGAATTAAACGCAAATAATTTCTTACCAAGAGCATAAATATGACTTTAATTATTACCCTGTCTCAAGAATCAATGGATTCCAACTATTACCACCTTAACTTTTTGTTAATATACATATGGTAATCTAAAAAAGTCTGCTAATAGAATACTTATTATATTTTGCTTATGTTAGAGAAGGGAAGTAGATGAAGATAGATTAAAGCTTGCAGTCACATCGATTAAAATGTATGTCGTGGTGAGTAGAATGAGACATGTAGTATATTTAAAATAAAGAGTCTGAATGAAATTTTCAGAAAGGACAGACTACCTCATATTTACACTGAGAGTACTCTCTAATAACTAGACAACTAACCCGTCCCGCCAAGCAGAAGCGAGTAGTTGTGTTTCGAAATAAATAAGTTCTTTAATTTGAGGGGAGAGTTTACCGCGTCGACGGGATTAACATTAAAAGTTTGACAGTTACTAAACCCATGATGTTTCGTATGGGAAAATATTTCTTTTGTTTTATTTTTCGTCCATTTTCCAGTGTTTTTAATAATTACTCTGCTATTCGGGATGGAGACAAATATAACAAATGAACATGACACAAACATGAAATCGGTCCAGCCGTTCTCGAGTTACAAGTGTTCGAACAAACCCGACTTTGTTTTACATATGAAGATAAGATGTTAGCTCTTGTTTTACGTAACAAGTAATTAATATTCGATGAAGGTCGAAAAATACATCTATATCGGTAATGATGTGAAAAAATAAATGAACCGTGAACATTTTAGTGCCAGGGTTTTTTGATGAAATTAATTTCTTAATTAACTAACCTTTTTTTAACTCATTAAAATATTTTATACATAGTATTTTTACATATAGTACAGTTTTTTAACTTTATACATATTGTACAGTTTTTTAGCCTAGCTAGTTACAAATGCGCATTCTTAAGTTTTTTTAGTAAGCCTTTCTACGTTGACTATATTAATACGTCTCAAAACCTTCAGCCAAGCAGTTCTTGATTGTAACCTATCAGAGACGTGATCTAATTAAAAATTGTCAAAACATGTCTCTAAGTAAATGGTTTGTGCGAGGTTTTAGAAGTTCTGCAATTTGGTATGTACATTGTTTTGAAATACATTTTTTATTAAGAAATGTCGTAGTAATGTAAAATATTTATTTATTTATTCTAATATTTGTACATATAAACAGTCATTCATTAAATAAACAAAAGTTGTTACATAGTAATAAAAAAAAATCTAGTAATAAAAATAATAACTAAAGCTAAGTTTTAAATTTTTTCATCTGAAAATAGCTTTAACGGCATCTGTCTGTGGTACCAAGTGGAAGCGGTTAGAATTACTTACTAGGATTTACAAAGATGCGTAATGAAAAGAAAGTAACAAATAAAAATAAATAATGTATATATCACCGACCGATTGTATGAATAAAATAAAATAAATATACGCTCACACCCGTAACCCAGAGGGGTAGGCAGAGAATATGGATTTCCATTTGGCGCGATCCTGGCACTCTTCTCTCGCTTCTTCTACATCCATACATCTACGCATACAAACCGGTCGGTTACGGGTACTCCTTATATCGCCCTTCTTTAGTATGTTACTAATCTAATCTACATAAGTTCTCCTAGGATTTCCCCTACCAACGTTGGTAGGGTAAGTCCTAGGAGAACTTATATTTGATAATTCCCAGAATTTATCCGCTCCGATTAGTATTTCAATTTCTGACGGCGAATAAAAATTGGGATCCGCTAACTGTATATTTTCAGGGATACTTATGATTGATTTTGAACCTAAAGATTGCAATTTAGCTGTGATTTGAGACAAAACTAGACATTTAAGGCACGTATTATATTGAGAAGTTTTAGATCTCAAGTTGATTTCACAGGACTGTGTGGAATTAGTGTCAGAGTTACCTACTCCTACACTTGAACAGAGGACTGTATTTAATTAAGATTAAGTTTTTTTACGAAGAAGAAACGAAGAAACAAAGAAATGGACCTGGACCTCTCCAAACGGCCTTCATAAAAACGAAATTGATTTTATTATGACTAACAACATTAGGGTTTTTAAGGACATCTTTGTTATACATAGTTTAAATTTTAATTCAGATCATAAAATGGTCCGTGCCAAGCTAACAGGTAAACCTATTAAAAGAAAAAGAAGATGGCACAATGAAAGTTCACCCCTTGTGTGCGTCGGAAATTGTGAATCCCTCAGGACTAAAATGCAAGCAATAGTAGATAAAGAGAATAATACATCAGTAGAAGAAAAATATATAAAAAACTATAAATGTATTGAAAACAGGAACAAGAAAAGTAAATAAAACGAATAAAAGAGTAATTTCTACAGAAACACAACAGCTACTTCACGAAAGGAAAAAATTGTTACAAGAGAAGGGAAACAAAATTAATCGCATAAAAATATCTCAAATCAGTAAAAAGATAAATGAAAGCATAAGAAAAGATAGGAAAACAAAAAGACAAAGTACACTTAAAAAACATATTGAAAGAACTGGCGGAATAAAAAAGGCTATAAAGGAATTAAATAATACAAAAGGATTCGATGCCAAGTATAAAAACTAAATCTGGAAATTACACAAGTAAACGACCTGAAATACTTAAAACTGCAACTGACTACTATAGAAACTTATACCGGAGTAAAAATCTTAATCAAAATATAACGACATATGTAATAGATACACAACCTGTACCCAAAATTTTGAATGAAGAAACAATAAAAGCAATACACTCACAAAAGATTAATAAGATTCCAGGCTCAGACCAAATTACTAATGAACTACTCAAATCTACCCTACCAGTTATTGCTCCCATATTAACAAAATTATTCAACGAAATTATAGAGACCGAAATTATTCCTGACGACTGGACGAAGTCAACGATTATCCTTATACATAAAAAGGGAGATAAAGGAGACATAGGAAATTATCGTCCCATAAGTTTGATGTCAAATGTATATAAAATCTTCTCAAAAATAATATTGTCCCGTATTGCCACTGTGTTAGACGAAAATCAACCCAAAGAACAAGCTGGTTTTAGAAGTAAATCTTCGACAATTGATTATATACATGCATTAAGACAGATTTTACAAAAATATAAGGAATACAACAAAGTGTATTATTTAAGATTCATCGACATTAATAAAGCTTTCGATTGCTTGGAGCACCAATACATTTAGAATGCATTACACGAGCAGGGAGTACAGGGAAAGTACATTAAAATTTTGGAAAAGATATACTCCAGAAGTACAGCACAAGTAAGACTGGAAAAAACTGGCGAAGAATTCCCAATAAAAAGGGGTGTACGACAAGGCGATCCCATCTCTCCTAAGTTATTCTCAGCAGTTTTGGAGATGGTGTTTCGGAATCTAGAATGGAATGGAAAAGGACTTAACATTAACGGAGAAAACTTAAACCACCTACGCTTTGCCGATGACCTTATTTTATTTTCTGAATGCCCAAAAACTTTAGAGCAAATGTTGCAACAATTAGCAGACCAAAGTGCAAAAGCGGGACTATCCATGAACACTTCTAAAACAAAAATAATGACTAACTCAGGAAAGACTTATAACATAATAGTAAATGCAGAACAAATCGAATACGTAGAAGAGTACATATACTTAGGACAGTTAATTTCAGTTAAAGACACTATGAAAAAAGAAATTGATAGGCGAATAGCTAACACATGGAAAAGGTATTGGTCCCTCAGTGAAGTGATGAAAGATAAGGACATGCCAATAAGGGAAAAAAGGAAAATTTACAATTCGTATATTCTACCATGCTTGACATATGGTTGTCAAACATGGGCATTAACGGGACAGCATCTAAACAAAATAAAGGTCTGTCAAAATAGCATCGAGAGAAGTGTAATTGGTATAAAAATTAAAGATAAAGTACGGCTAAAAGAAATAAAAAATAAGACTAAGTTTAAAGACGTAAAAAAAGTGGTAGCAATTCAAAAGTGGCGCTGGACAGGCACATGTTAAGGGAAAAGCGGGAAAAATGGACCAAGATATTAACAGAATGGTACCCTCGGGATGGGAAAAGGAACAAGGGACGACAAGTAAAACGATGGGAAGATGACATGAAAAGTGTAGCAGGTCTGGAATGGTTACGGAAAGCGAAAGATAGGAAGACATGGAGATCTTTGGAGGAGGCCTATGTCGAAAAAGTTTTTTACATGCTGACTACCATTATCTAATAAAGCGCTGGTAGTGTGGAAACGATTATTCTTATCTGCAACCTACGCTAAAGCAGTACGGTCTCTAATAATGAATGAGTTGTACTTTGATGCGTTGTGTGTGAAGCAGAATGTAATGTTGGTGTGTTTGTGGATTTATAACTAGTTGCGTCCTGTGGCGTTGCTCGTGAAGCATACACAACGGTTACCGATGTTTGTGCACCGTCATTAGAGTCGTGAATTAAACTGTTGTGTTTCTTATTGCATGACCTACAAGAACCGAACCAACATTTATTAATTGAATGGTTCGCGCGTAAACAATTACGACATAATTTATTTTCATCAATAAATTTTATTCTATCCTTTACAAATAAATTCAAAAACGTATCACGCGAATATAGCGGGTGATTAGCGTGACACATAATGCAATTACGATAACGTTTAGACTTAACACTATTATTATAAGTATGTTGTTTATATTGTGTCGATACTTAGCTGTGTGATTTTTTCGCACTACCCTCAGATGTTTTTATCGATTTGCTGTGTGCTAAATGAATAGTTTCCAATACGTCAGCCCTGAGTTGTGGGGAGCGGGGAGATGCGAGCAAAATGAATAACACGTCTAGTACGGACAACGCTCTGATTTACTCTGTTCATTAGATTGTTACATTACAATGTTACGTTCCCCACTTCATCTCCGGGGTAAAAAAAGAAAAAAAAATTATCTTATTAATTTTTTTTTACATATTGTAGTTATAAAATGTCTTATAGTTATACAATAATGAAATTATGTAATGTTCTGATTACTTATACAATATTATCTTAATTCTAAGTTACTTATGACTAAATACATTAACTATGTTTTACAAACGGTTTTGTTCTATTTTTATGAATTATTTTAATTTTACCTTTCCTCAAAATTTTAACATTCGATTCCTGTTCTTCTACAACTACATACGGGTTATGATGATGATGATACAACGTTTCTAATTTACTTCCTGTTTCGTTCTTTACTAATAACATATCATTCGGTTTATATTTGGTTTGATTTAAATTTTTATCATAATTCTGTTTCCTTTTCTCTTTACATTTCAACAAATTTTCTCTAGCATCCCTATTAGCTACTTGTAACCTATATTTTAATTCTAAACTATAATTATCTGTATTGTATAATGGTTCTATGTCTGAAGAAATTCTACTAGGCATTTTACATGATTTTCCGAAAACTAATTCGTATGGTACATATTTAGTACTTGAATGAATTGTATTGTTATATGTAAAGCACGAAAATGGTAGCCATTGGCTCCATGTTTCTGGATGATTTTCGCATTGTATGCGCAAAAATGAACCTAGATATTTATGTGCATTTTCAAGAGAACCAATACTTTGATGATGATACGCAGTAGAATTTAGTTTTTCTATGTTTACTAATTTACATACCTCTTCCATTGTCTCAGATATGAATTCTGTTCCGCAATCCGTAGCGATGACCTTTTGAATTCCGAACCTTAAAATGAAATTATTCACAAAACTCTTAGCGATACTAACCGTTTCCTTATTTCTAAGAGGATATGCCTCGACATATTTACTTAACTCACATTGTATAGTAGGTATATATTTATTATCTTCTAAATCTCTATGTAATGGGCCTACTATGTCCAGGAAAACTTTTTCTAAGGCAGAACTCGCTGTGGTCGTAATGACCATAGGCTCTTTAATATACCTAGAATGTTTATTTTTTGACACTTTTCACACTTTCTAACAAAAGTCTTAACATCATTTTCTATCCCTGGCCAGTAAAATTTTCGTTTTATATTATTTACCATTCTGCGAACCCCAGCATGTCCGCTTGTGGGCAGCAAATGATAGTCATTCAAAATGAATTCTTTTTCCTCGTTATTATCTATTCTTTTTATTCCTCTTAAAATACAAATTCGTGGGCCGGTCCACTTGTCTTTACTTTTTATCTCTTCTATAAGACTCTTTATGAATAACGCGTTATTTTCCCTTTTTATTATACATATTTCTTTAATTTCTAATTTTTCACATATTTTCCTTAATTTTTCCACAAAAACGTCTCGCGTGTATTGTGCTTTAAAATCAAGGTTAACGTATAATATATTTTTATTTTTTTATAAATGCGAAGCATTCAGATTCGACATCTATATATTTTTTCTCTTTCATCTTTTTCAATTCTTCTCCTTCCATTGAGCTTAATTCAACTGCTCCATTTGGTATTCTAAGTATTTCCACAACTCTTGGTTGATCAGGCCAATCGTTCAGGTCAATACTTGGAATATCGCTTCTTATTTTATCATCTCCACTTTCATTACCTCTTTCAGTCTCTTTTATTTTTCTAGCTTGCGCTCTTGTCGTTACTGCCAATAACCTTTCATTTATCAGTTTCAGATCTTGCGAAGTTATATTTATTCGCGATAAAGCATCTGCTATAACATTGTCTTTTCCTCTAACATATACTATTTTAAAATCATATTCTTCTAGTGCTAACCGAAATTTCAAAAGTCTACTTGAAGGGTCTTTCATCCCAAACAAGTAACTTAATGGTTTGTGATCTGTCATGATAGTAAAAGTACGTCCATATAAATATGGTCTGAAATATTTTACACTCCAAACTATAGCGAGTAATTCTTTCTCTATAGTTGGATAATTTAATTCAGCTTTATTCAAAGGTCTACTAGTATATGCTACAGCTCTCATGTTATTATTACAAAGTACTGCACCTATTGCCGTTCCTGAGGCATCAGTCTGTAATATAAATTCTTTTGAAAAATCAGGGTATTATAAGATAGGAGGATTAGTTAAAGCATTTTTCAAAATATTAAATGATTTCTCACATTGCTCATTCCACTCATATTTGACATTTTTCCTACAAAGTTTATTTAAACAATTAGTTATGTCAGCGAAATTGTTAATAAATTTTCTGTAGTAATTACACATCGCGACAAAACGTCTTACTTCATCAGCGTTGGTCGGTGTGGGATAGCTTTGAATCGTTTTGATTTTGTCTTGATCTGGTTGTATTCCTTCGGAGGATATTGTATTGCCTAAATATTAGTATAATAGTTCCGTTTATAAGAATTGACACTTAATCGGATTTAATTTGAGATTGACTTCACGTAAGCGTTCGAAAATGTCTATCAAGTTTTTGTTCTGTGTTTCTAGAGTTCGTCCGAAACAAACTAAGTCATCTAAATAAATAAAACAATTTATGCAGTTAAGACCTGACATCACTCTAGAGAAAGCGCTGGGACTGATCTTTAATCCTATAGGTATACGCTTCATTTGATACTGACCTGTACCAGTTGTGAAAGATGTAATAGGTCTGGATTCAGGTTTTAATGAACATTGATAATATGATTGGCTAATATCTAAATGAGAGAAATAGATTGCACCTGAAAGTGAGTCTAATATTTCCATAATGTTTGGTAACGGGAATTTATCATCCTGTATTACTCCATTTAACTTTCGGTAATCTATGACTAATCTCCACGTTTTATTATTTTTATCATCTGATTTTTTGGGTACTAATAATATGGGACTGGACCATTCACTTTGTAAAGTTTCTATAATATCGTCATCTAACATTTGCTTGATTTGTTTTTCTACTTCTGGTTTTAAACTATGTGGTAATCTATATGTATATATCTACATAAACTGCATTTACATTTTGTTTCAATTGAATTGATTGTTCACACAAATTAGTAGTAGTAAGCTTATCGCCGGGTAAATGGAATATGTCAGCATACTTTGAACAAATACTCATTATACTGTTACGTTCGCTCGTACCTAAGTGATCAAGTTTCAAAGATTGCAACAATGTTTTTGCACGTGTAGAGTCCAAAGTACACTTATTAAAAGAACAAACATTATACTCTTTTAATGGTAATAACTGAGGTTGAAAAGTTGGAATAATTATTTCTTTGTCACTGGTATTCATTAATCTGATAGGTATTATGTTATTTTTAGGTATTACTATTAAACCAGCTAAAAATAAATTGTCTTGTAATTCCTTCTGCAAAATCACACTGTCTTCTTTCACATCTTTTATCTAATGAATAGTTTCGCATCGCGCCGGTATCATTATATATTCTGTACATAGTTTAGGTGAAGTATATAATGGTATTTGACTTTGTTTTTCATTTGTTAAAGTTAATATATTTTTTCTAAGTCGATAATCGAATAAAAATTGTTTAGATAATCTAATCCAATTATTCCATCTGATTTACAGGGTAAATTCTCGAACAAATAAAACTTATGTTGATAACTAGTTCCGTCTGATGATTACAAAGTTAAATAAACATATCCGTCGGAGTGTGTTTTGCTACCTATGCCGTTTATAACAATAGGGTCTCTATGTATCGTTACGTGTTCCGATAAGCTATTACTGCGAATTGCTGATATTGATGCACCTGTATCTAACAACCATGAACATTTGTGACTATCTAATTTTAAGTACACATATTTTACATTATCGTCGCAGGTTAAAATATAGTTCTTAGGACCGAAAAAACTGATTCAATTCCTTAGTTTCCTCAGTCGGACTTTGGACATGAGCCGAACACACATTCCGCTGATTACAGTTACCATTACTATAGTTACCTCGAACTCGATTCGAACTCACAAAATTTCCACGAAAACCTCTAGCCGGGCGGTTATAATTATAACCTCGACTATAATTATTATTTATGTTCTTACCTCTGACATTGTTGTAATTTCGTCCGCGATATGAGTAGCTTCCTCTATTAATTTGGCCGCTTCTTCCTCTTTACGAAGACCTGTAGTATGGGACTTGGTTACCTCGACTTTGTGCGTTGAATATGTTGTTGGAGGACGAAGGGTGTCCGAGCTTTCTCTTCTTCAGTTCGGAGTAGTCTCGAGCTGATATAATTGTACTCAGCCGCCTGTTGCGTAATCCATCTGCAAACCTCTTTATTGCAAGTTTTTCATTGATAGGTTTCAATATCTCACTAGATTCGGGTATCCGTCGCTCTGTGCGATAGTGAGGCTTACAAATAACTCTGACAATTTATCTCCGTATTCATGAATCGATATATTATTCTGAGAAACATTGTTCAACTGGCTAAGTATAGCATTTGCTGATTTTTTAGTTAATAAAGAATTCCTAATATCTTTTACTAAGCTTTTTACGTCATCATATTCACTTTTAGTTTTAGTTTAGCAGCTTTTGTTAATCTAGTTTTTAAAACAAACGAAATTAGTAAAGTTTTCTGTGTGCTTTCTACAAGATATTCGTCATACATTTTGATTCCGTCAATAATTTTTTCAATAGTTTCTTCCGTATTGTCCATAACGGGAATTAAAGAAATAGCCGTTCTTATATCAAACCTATCCATTTTAAAAAATTCAGATTATTGCATTGTATAATCCTCACAATTAATCTTATAACTTAAAATTTTATCGTACGCTAATTCAATACGTTCCTTTATTTCAAAAACACAATTTGTTAATTGACCTTTACATTCCTGCTCGTCAAAATTATTAATAATAATATCTTTACATGCAAAAAATAATTTTTGAGCTTCTAAAATCTTATCCTTAACGTTATATGAATATCTTAATCTTCTAGTAGGTCCTAACTTTCTTAAATCAACTTGAATTTCATGTAACTTATTTAAAATATATTCTAAATTATGTTCCATATATTTGTAGTTCTTCACTTAATGTCCATATTGTTCTTAAATTACGGAAAACCAAATAGAGAGGACAAGAGTGTTATATAAAAAATTATAGGAATTTAAGGGACAACTTCACTTTTTTTTTTTACTTTCACTTTCACTCACACATTATTTAAGTACATTAGACATCTCCACCATCGGCATTTTCGGTACTGAACCTTCCAGAAAGTCGTTGCCGCATCCTCTTGAAAAACTTCTGTACGTGCTTCTCAACCCATTTCTTTTCGTGCTTTCTCCAACACTTGCACCCAATGTATATTGCTCCCATAAAGAATAATAATAGGGCCACTGTGATCATTATATTGTTCGCCATAATGTGCGTCTCCATGTCTGTAACTCCTGCGTTATTTGATGATCCATTCTGTGTTATTACAATCTCTTTTTCTTCCGTTTTTGAGTAACTTTTCCCCATTGTTGTTTGCAATTGCAATTTTATTTAATACATCTTCGAAAACGTGTTAAAACGTGGCACCGAGGCACACAGTAATCCGCCACGCGAGCACTATTTGCCGGTCACCCGACACGCGCTCACGCCACGGCAAGGCAGGGTCGCCATGAGGTGTGGGGAGCGGGGAGATGCGAGCAAAATGAATAACACGTCTAGTACGGACAACGCTCTGATTTACTTTGTTAATTAGATTGTTACATTACATTGTTACGTTCCCCACTTCAGCCCTATATTTAAGAAAAGTAATAAATCATCGAGCGATAATCGATTGGTACTCACTAAAAACCAAACGTTCCCTCATAGCCATGGTGTGGGCGCTACGGGATGGGGCCCCGCGCTACGCCCTTAAAAGGGCGCCGCGCCCCAAGATGGTCTGGGGCGCACCTCGGAGGCGGAGGCCAATGATTTAATTACCATTAATGCACTACCAGAGAGAGATGACCGTAAATAGTGGAATTTTTGTTGTCTATTTCTGTAGAATTGTGGATAAGAGAAAGATAAGTATCGCGGTACTCCAACTATTGATCATATGAAAGGTCAACGGAAGGTAATAAGTGGGTAATTTTACATTAGTAGAAACTTTGGACACATTTTGAGCACTATTTGAGTTTATAAGGCATTTAGATTTAGCAACGTAAGCGTAATACTGGCCTTTAAAAGATTCCCTCTCAAGTGACTCTTTTTCCATCAACTTTCTGGAGTTTTTAAGTCGATTTCATCCTGAATGTCTGAATACTGCTGCAACAAGGAGTTTCTAATTCCATTGAAACTAATTCACTGAACGACCTTTCTACAGAATCTACATATTTTATGAATAGTGTTAACTTACCCCGAACAATTCCCCTTTCTTGTTAATTCCCTAACGAGATCATCGCTATTCTTAGCCATTTTGAGTTTATGGAAGACAGAGGCAAATACTTACAATGAACTTTAACTTTAGTTCTGAGTTAAGATTAACCGATAATAATGCGAATTATTATGAACTACATTTCTTTACGATTTAATGATCAAACACACAATATTAAGACAAATGAAGCACTGAATACTAGGAAATATGAAGGATTAGAAAGAATGACTGACCTGACCGTTTTATGCAAGGCCTGGTGATGATGATGCTACTGGTATCGAGCGTCCGGTTTATGTTGGTCGCGACGATTCCTTTTGATGCATCCGGCTCGAAGGACCAAATTATGTTTGGACTTAAAATAAAACTTCTTCGATAGCTTGCTTTGCGTGTAATAACGATTTTACAATTTTGTATAATGTATTTGAACGACGTATCGGTTAAGTGCTAAAGTAGTAGTGGCGTCCCGCGGTGGTGTGAATGCGAAAACGTCGTCGCGCGCCGGCGAATAGGATGTTCGTATAATGTCGATGAAGTTAGAAGCGTTATGCGTAGACAATGACCGCTGCGAACGTATTCTATTACATAGTTATAAGCGCTTAAAACATTGCGTAACGTTGTAGCCTATTTGCCGACACTTCCGGAATAGCTTTTTGCGGACCGAATATCGCTATTAACGGCTTGTGATCCGTTCGTAAAATGAAGGGATCTGCAGGACCGTACAAGTACTGGTGAAACCTTCGTACACCGAATATGATCGCTGTCGCTTCTTTTTGACCAGAACACCGACCATGCTGGGAAAGAAGCACGAAATTTTGCTGTGTCTTTTAATTTGTCCCAGCTGGTAAAAAAGGCTACAAGAGTGCCCGATGTTGTTGGCCATACATCAAATTGCCTAGATCTTGATTGAGTTTTGATGATTCAGTTTTTCTAGCATGTTTAAAGGATGAATGAAGAGAGAATAAGGAAAAGAATTTAAGTTGCAAAAGTGAGTGGCAGTGGTGGTAGTGACCGTCCTAGAAGAATTTATATCGATCAGATTAGTGGCTTACTAAAAAAGGGCGTTATATGGAGCACCCATAACCGACGAGCATGTATGTATGCGTAGATGTATGAATGTAGAAGAAGCGAGAGAGGTGTGCCAGGATCGCGCCAAATGGAAATCCATAATCTCTGCCTACCCCTCTGGGATACGGGAGTGAGCGTATGTTTATTTATTTATTTTATTTCCATGCAATAATATTTTCCAATAATAGACCGACGATCTGGTCAAAGTTGCGGGAGCCCACTGGATGAGGATGGCAGGGGACCGATCTTTGTGGCGATCAATGGGAGAGGTCTATGTTCAGCAGTGGACGGATATAGACTGAGACGAATATTTTCCAGTAGGCAGTCGTGGCTGACACCAAGGAACTCGTTACAACGACGGCTCGACGACCTCAATGTTGCGGTGTGCTTCTATCTACTTTGAGACTCCTTTCCTCTCTCATATGCCTAAGTTGTAATTTAATATTTATGATTTTTATTTGTATTAAGAAGTTTTTAATATTAGGCACAGTTCAGCACAGATGACGCAATCTTCAAGGACCGAGTGGTTGCAGCGGACTGAACTTTTTAATAATACTGTTCAGAAAATCGTCGCCGACGTCGTGTCTTACGGTGAAGTTGCTGAAATACCGTCACTTGGCCAACGATTAGTTAAGGTAATAGACATATTTTTTAAATTACATAGAAAGCTGTCAAGTTACATATGTCACCGACTGATTGTCAGAGTAGACACTTTATAATTGGGCTAGGCACATTCTCAGTTCAACGAATCATAGAAAATACGACGTTTCATTTCTGGTCCCTTTCGAATGGGGCGAATTACAGTAGGCCAAACTTAACAATATTGGTCCAAACTTCTATCCCGCGTCACTACTTTTCTTTTGCTGGCAAGCTGTTGCTAAACGTAAACAATTTGTTTGTTTACGTTTAGCGTCAGCTAAGGAAATACCAATATACGTGGATGCCTTAAGAAAACATTTTACAACTAAAAATTGAACTTTATACTATACTAGTGCCCGCCCCGGCTTCGCCTGGGTACCATTGATCCGATCGCTACTAAACACAGCTGACACCGACTCCAAAAATAAATGATTAAGAATTGATTGTTATGTTTAATAGCGTAAAATTATTTTATACTTTTAAGTGCATTTCTTGTTTTTGAATACAGTTTTTTGAAGTCGGTTTTGTTTTTGTTTAAAAGTTTTTTTGCAACATGAATTTGTTTCGCTACTCTCTCTTCATTCATTCTTTCAATATGCCAGAAAAACCGAAGCATACCTTTCTTAATTATAGTCACATCATCCTCTTTTAAGCCACACTTTTCCCTTATAACGCTATTTTTAATCCTATTATTCAACGTCACGCCTAACATACTTCTTAAGGATCGCATCTCAACGGCATTAACTCTACTAACGTGCTTTTCTTGCCAAAACCAGCTCTGACTTCCATACATTAAAGTGGGGACAAGTACAGCATTGTGTATTGCCAGACGAGCCTTCATAGACACATGCTGCCTTCGCACTAATGTACCTATAGCCCCATTCATTTTATTTCCCGCATTCACTAGTCTTTCAAAATCTTTCGCGTGTCTACCATCTCTACTAAACATTTATCCCAAATACACAAACTCTTTCACCTGTTCCACTTCTTTGCTGTTAATATCAGTTACTGTCTTACTTTGTTCTCTTTCAAACACCATAACTTTCGTCTTATCTACATTCATCTTCATACCTTTACCTCCTAATTAATCATTCACTACATTCAGCTAAGTTGTAAGTCCTCCGCTGATGACGTAAACAAAACCTGGTCATCGGCGTACAAAATACATTTTACAACTCACTGGCCCGTTTTTAATCCAAAATCTTCGTCTTCTCTAACGTTTCTTTTACATTCTCCCAAAACTCCTCTCGGATATTACCGGGGTTAGACATGTCTGGGACATAAGCTCCCGCGACAAACAGTCTGTGAAACCCCAGTCTTTTAACCGGAGCCATAGGAGTCTTGGGTTCGTGCACTCAAAATCTTTCACACATTTACTCATCCTTTCAGAAAGAGTAATCCCTACACCTGGACACGCTCTCTCGCACTCGTCAACACCTGACCAGTACGAGGTAAGGGTGCCATGTGTGGTAATATCTTTTCCCTTTCTTTTCGTCTCATTTACACACAAACACGTCTACACTTTCGGCATTCACTAAATCATAAACTTCATCGATTTTCAAACTCATTCCTCCACAAACATTCAGGGTGGCCAAACGGGCCTCCGCAATCGAATTATCGCCCCTTCGGGAGACGAAGTGTGACGGGTGGCGAGCCGCGTCGCCGACTTGTCTCCCGGAGTACATATTACCTTATGAAATACTTAACATAATACTTTAAACAAATACGTTATTAGCTAATTAAAATATAACTTAGAGTCTGTAATAGCTCCTGCTTCACTTCATCGAGACTGGACCATAGATTGTAGAAATTTACTGCAGACGTACTGTACACCTCACTGAAAATATACGTATTTAAAACAAAGACATTCAAATTTAATTTATTTTATAATTATTTCAATACTCCCATGGTTTTATCCAAATATTTATGAAATATTACTTTATTTTCTTTGACGTCTATCAAGCTCCGAAGCAAAAGCCTTGTTTGAATAATATTGCATCTGAAATCACAAAAAAAAATTAATATCACTTATTACCTTCCTGTTTTAGAACAACTTTAGAACCTACTAATGTAAAATACTAAATTAAAATTATATAAATATACGTAGCTTTTGGTAGCTTGACACATGTCAATCAATTTCAAAAAAATCAAAATGTTGTTCTAAAAGCTACGAATAAATTGATAATACTATCACATTTATTCGTTTAGCGACTTACTAAAGGATGAAAGGCAAAGAATCAAAAAGCGGGTCTTGAGTTTCGACCAATCAGCGCTCAAAGTTCGATTTGTAGAAAAGCATACATGATTAACTATAAATATGTCGCCTCTTTATAAAGTGCCTAGGAAAGAAACGGCAAATTGTCATTAATTGGTTGTACTGACAATGAACCGACCGTTTAGAATTTGCCTAGACCGATTATAAAGTGGCTACTCATACAATTGGTCGGTGACATATACATACATATTCATAAACTAGCTGTTTCCGCGACTACGTCCCCGTGGGAATCAATAAAATTAAGAGTTTTTTTTATCCTTATACACGGTAATTGTTACATTGAGTGAAAAATGAGAAACAATCAAATTTATAATATTTATTAAAATTTGCTTGAAAAAAATATGTGTAATTAGGGAAAGTACTGTTGCTACGTGAACCATTTGCAATTTTTTTAGCCCTATTATTTCTACTTATTGTAGTAATTCATAATTATTAGTTTTACGTCTTATTTTGCAAATTGATAATTAAATAATAATTTGCCTTTATTAATACGTTTAAAAAGCGCTACCCAACGCTGCTCGTCGTATTTGATCAACGAAAAATCGCAAAATTTTCCTAGAGGATATTGACTATGTGACGAAAATAAAAACCAATTGAACTTTAGGAAGATAAGATTCACTGTGACCAAGCGTGGTATTTTGAAAATATTCCGCCCCCAGCGTATGTATGTATGTACGTATTACGTAATATGGGTATGTTCCCTAATAAATGCATTTTAACTGGCATTATTGCTGTTTGGTTTAAAAGTTAGCATACAATTGGCAATACGATTGGTAGCAACTAAGACATCATTTCCTAGACCAGGGGCCGGTAACCTTTTATAGATAGATAGATAGAAAAGGCGTGCCTCACTTGTGATATCAACCCCACAATCCATCATAACGCATCGAAAAAATGGAAAAAACAAAGTGCTATTATATAAACTTAGTTAACTTGATTAACCAATGCATATTTTTTTAAATCTACTATAGTGTTTTCAATCGACTATCTATAACATTTTATACATTTATGACTAATTTACAAAACAATCACGGGCAGCAAGAATATATCCGCATGTAGCCCGCGGGTCGCGTGTTGCCGACCGCGTTGTCCTACACTAGGCAATTAACAACGACAAAAAAGCCACTTTATAAATTTTTGGTACAACAAAAATTAAGTGGAGGCGTTTTGTAAACTATAGCAAATACGACGTCGGAACATTAACAAATTTCACCGTAATTGGTAATGCTGTTGGTCTATAGTGATTATATGTGGTTAATGTAGGTTGTTTAAACCGACCAAATCAGCTCATTTCTATGTTTAAGACAATTTTCGCTGCAAATAAGTCTGCCTCGTCCTTAGGCGTATGTTTATAAAAACAAACTTTTTATTATAATTATTTAATGAATGCTTCCACAATAATTTTTATATTATAAGACGTTTAAATTTAAAGTAACGGCGGGCGTCGGTCGAGAGTTCTTTTTCGTGCGGTGTTCAGTGGCCGGTCTCGTTCAATCTGTCGCCCCGCTCCGCGCGCTCCCCACGCTCCCCGCACCTATCATTATGCAGTAGGTCGGGCGTAGACAGCGTATGAGCCAATATTCCATCAGGTTTTACTAGCGGTGGAAAGTGACCAGAAAGTTCTACTTAGGCCGGGTTTGCTAGAGAGCTTTACGACAATACGGTTAAAATGGTTGAGGCATACCTTGCGTAATACCTTTTTATAAGACTTCTCCCGTCCTATCGATCGAGCCAGATAATTTCACAAGGCGGTTGTACGAGACAGAAAGTTACCTTATACCTCTGTAACTTGAATTAGTAAAAATTATTAACCTCTATTCTAATATTCGAGTCCTTCATAAACTCTATTACTCGATTTTTTTGACGTCACACCTGAAGTTTGATTTAGGACTAGATGTTCTACTTTATGGAAATTTCATTATTTTTATTTTTCGAGTTTCAACAATGGGGCGTGCGTTTATGGTTACGTACGTCAGGTCTTCTCATATTTTGTCTCTTGCCAATTTGGTTGCATTTCTGTATCCTAATTCTTAAAATTTTAATCAGAATTAGAATTGGTCATGTTATTTCATGATCATTACATGGTTAGATAAGTAGTGGCCAGTGGCTATGGCTATGGCTAGAAACCTTCTTAACATTTGCTACAAATAAAAAAAAA
>JWHW01028974.1:0-10112 GCA_000931545.1 Papilio glaucus | reverse complement strand
GAGTCTAAATCTGGAAAAACTGGTACTGACATACAAAAAGGAAATTGTTCTTGGTTCGCCGTAAAGGCACTGGAGCTGGCGACCCCCGAACAAAAGGAAATTTTCAAAGCCAGTTACGGCAGCTGGAACCCTGAAGATGTTAAACGAGTAAAAAGTCTATATAAAGATTTGGATTTACATTCGCTTTGTAAGGAAGAACACAAGTTAAAGTATGAAAGATTTATAAAAAAAATTAACGAACTTCCATCAGACGGAGTTCTGCGACCTGAATTGTTTATAAAATTGATGGAGGCGTCCAACTTAAATAACTGGGAAATCTATTAGGGATGCGGAACCAAAGAGCCTTATTAAACATTGTTGTTAAGAGTCTATATATAAATAGGCAAAGGGTAATCATTCAACAGACTTTTAAAAATAACGCGAAAACGGAGGCTGGTGAAATTTAGCACAGTTAAAGTTTCCGTGAAAGAGACGTGCCCCATGCTAATATTTTTAAATAAAATGTGTTGCAAATATATTACATTAAATAACATGAATGCCCACAGTTTACATGGGACACATTTCCAACATGGCGTCGAATATGTAATTTTGCATTGGCCATTTAATTTTATAAGATTGACAATGTAAAAGGCGATAACAGTAAATCTATACACATAATAAAAATGTAACCGATCGCTGTCTGTACATGGAAGATATTTGATGAAAACTATTCTTGGGGACTTCATAAACGCAATAAAACCCAAAACAATGATTATTAGAATTTTTGTCTGTTTGTCGGTTCGTTTGTCAATCTCAGAAACGGCTTAACCGATCTGGGTGCGGTTTTCACTATTCTATTGTGGTAAGCTTCACTTAACATTTAGTGTTTGTTTTATATCAATCGACTTTTAAATAAAAAAGTTCTATCAATTTAACTGTGCTACGGCCATACTGTGTCGACCCCACATACGCGGGAAATGGGCAGGGAGATGATGATGAGGTTACGGTAGTATTAAGTAGGTATCATTTCGTTTAAGTAAAATTACAGAGCGGGTGGAACCGTTTCGAAAAATAGTTTTTGATTCGTAGTAAAATATTAAGATATGTTTAATTTTGTTTGATTGTTACATATTGATGACAAATTCATGTTAACGTATGTTAAATATAATTTGAAAAATTATCTTATTTTTCTCGTTTTGGATTAGCAACTTCCCCTGATAGAACTTACATTGTAAAATGAATTTATACCGGTAAATAATAAAATATTATCACAATTCATAAATTGAACCAATTAAAAATCAGACTGCACTTCAAGTAGTGGATATTAGTAGGTAGGGGTAATAATAATCTCCTACACATATATACACCTATAATAATAATTCTGGGACACTATTCACACACGGCCATCTGATCCCAAACTAAGCGGAGCTTGTACTGTGGAAACCAGATAACTGATGTACTACATACTTTAATAGATAATTACACCCAGACGACAAAAATGTCCACACTGAAAAAAAAAAAATTGGTAACAAACAAGATGTTGCTTAATATGATATGCGACTTGTTTCCACCAGAGCATATCTAGCGCCATGTTGGCACCAACATTTTTTTTTTGATTACGGCATCATTATCAAATACATCACAAAAGTTGTATATACTGTCAAGTTTAAAATTGATCAATTCAAACAATATGTTTGCGTGCGATAGATATAGAGATATGTTATAGAGTTCAATTAACATTATAAGTCCAATCAAGTTCGAATAAACTTTATCAAAGCAATCAACAGAAAGTAATTGAAACAAATATCAGTTTTGGTAGAACCAAACATTTTCTTAGTTTGTTTGCTGTGACAATGCGACCTGGTTAAGGTCAACCTAGTAAAATGTTCAAATGTTTGATCATTTTAACTCGTTCTGCTGCCATCATATGCTAAGTAATGAGTTTATTCATGTTGTGATTGGATCTATCAAGAAATTTTCACTCAAGCTAAAAAGCCACTTGATTGGCACCCATTTTTTTCGGTGGCATGCCCACAAATATCTGGCCTGGGTGGAAATCGAACCCACGACCTACGGCGTGTAATGCAAGTAAGTACTAACCACGCCAACCGGTCCGTCAAAGACAACCTGCAGTTAAATTATATTTTTTTAAGAAAACAATATAATATCGCCGATGTTTTACTCTCTCAAGTCAAAAACGTTACAAAATATAAATAATGATGAAGAAACATGTTTCAGGAAAATTGTAAAACTTGAAGCAAATAGGTCTTACGCTCTTTTTTCTCCGTAGGCAAACTTGTATAAACTAATACTTAAAATACACTCATATAATCTAAATACTAAATAGTTTTTAGTATTCACAGTGAGCGCCTTCATCTTTAACTGTAATTTGTAAATTAATACGTGAAGAGAAGACGGTAGTGTGAAAGATTAAACATAATTAAAGTTTTAGTAGTTTTCAGTAACATATATGTTACGCACAGACTAAATGAAATAAAAAAAAAACCATGCATAACGTACAGACAAGATAACATACTAAAAGGACTTATGATCCAATGTCGACCACCGGGCGATCTCTAGTAATAACAAATGTGTTCAGACATTTTAAATATGTAAGAATCTTCTGTATTTAGTTGCTACTGTTAAATTGTTTAATAAATTCTATTTATATGTTAATGAATTAAAAGGATAATACATTTAAAATGTAATTTTGATGGATATGATACGGAAGAAATGAATCTTTTAAGGGACATGGGAGGGGACAAACAGAAAAGTTATATTTCATTTCCTATTTATCCGTTCTCTCGTGAAATTTTTCCTTTTTACCAACCTTTCCTTATCAGAATTGGTTACAAAGGGGAGGAGGGGTAGAATTAAAACTCCGGCACCTAACTCATCAGATGAAACGCAGAATACTTCTACTTCACGCATGCCTTCTGTGAGGTTGTAATATTTCACTGAGTCATCGAGCCGGCCCATTGGTGCATCGGATATTGTTGGGATCTACCACTGTTAAAAGATATAATTATGAGTATCTAATAAATAATTTATGATTTTAATTATTTTTAATTTAAAAATGAATCTCCCCTTGGACTAACGAATGCTCCACTTTATAGTCGATGTACGTCATGTCATGTGTTTACATTTACGCTTAAGTGACAAACACAAGATGTCTTTTTTTCTTATTAATTTAATTACTCTATCCTTTTTACACCATTTGAAATTTGTGAGCGTTGCTGTTACTAATGTCACTTTCTTTCTTTGGAACACGGTCACGGTAGTGTCACTTTCTTTCTCTGGGACACGGTCACGGTAGTGTCACTTTCTTTCTTTGGAACACGGTTACGGTAGTGTCACTTTCTTTCTTTGGAACACGGTCACGGTAGTGTCACTTTCTTTCTTTGGAACACGGTCACGGTAGTGTCACTTTCTTTCTTTGGAACACGGTCACGGTAGTGTCACTTTCTTTCTTCGGAACACGGTCACGGCAGTGTCACTTTCTTTCTTTGGATCGGTAATTTGTATGAGTAGATATGCTATGTATGGTATAAAATATAATTTAATTTAATGCTTAAAATTTTGCAATGCTCTTTAAATATGTATAAGATTTTATTTACCAGCATTTAATCATTAAACAATTTGTTTCAATTATTTAATAACTCTAATTACATTATGAACCAACGATACAGAGATCTTTGAACGTGGTCCAATCTGAATAATTTGAATTGCAACAGTCGGGCCAAGACTGAGTGATTGCATTTATATTGATTTCGTTGTCCCTTCGTCGCGATTCCGTGTACCTAAATCAGGAATAATTTGGATTTGAGTACAAATTTTGAGACAGTGAATGCTGAACCAATTTTGATGATATTTTATTAATTTCAAAGATATCAAATTAAACCCTAGATACAACATCTACAATTACTAACGGCCGTTTTCAATAACCTATCTATCCGTCGTTTCAGTAACTAAAGATAGACAAATCTATCCTTTTGTCCTTACTTTCATTTCAATAAGCTATCGACGGTTGGTACTTCCTTTCGAAACTAGCAATCTGTCATCGGGAGGACGGAGAGCTTGCTAGAGATAGACGTGCTCATACAAATCGTGCTTGCCTGCGTTTCAATAAAAGTTTCAAGATACTCTCGGATAGACGAAGCTATCTCTAGTGACGTCATTCGCCTATCTGTCAAAATCGGTCAGTAACGTTGCGTTTTAGAATAAAATCACTATAATTATGGATTATTGTAACAGCATTAAAGCATTGGATCATCTTTAGAAATGGGTTGCTGTCTTTGTTGACTGAAAAATGGGTCTATCCGAGGTCTATCAAAATTGGCATCCCATGTAAAATAAATTATCAACGAATATACTTCTTATATACTTACAGTGTTCATTTTATATCACTTATAAAATGCAAACCTGAACATAAAATTGTATAACGCGTTATTGATGTTACAAATATGAATAAATAATACCAAATTGATAACAAACTTCAAATTCAACAGTCAAAACGTTTCGTTTAATTCTTGACTTTGTTCAAAATATATCAAAGTAAAATAATAATTGTGGTATACGAAATAAAAACATATTTTTGTATTGATACTCAGTTTGTAGAAAAAATAATTTGTCATTGTATATTATATAATATAACAATAAAATATGACAAGTTTTGAGCGTGACATAGTTTCTTGGTTATAGCAGAACAAAACGTTTGAAGAAGGTTAGATAGGTGAGAGGGAAAAGTAATCTATCGTTGGTTATAGATATATGACACTCATCCTTGATTGTGAAACGCAAACCAAAGATAGATAAGCTCTTACTGCTACTGGCGAATAGTGATATATCCGTAATCTTAGGTAAGTTATTGAAAACGGCCGTAAGTATTCCACTGCGTTCCGAATCACGCACAATTCATTATTTTGTTAAGATTGGTGGCGTACCAATCTCAATAGACCGTGAAAGTGACGTCACAAGTCTAGGGTTGTGGGCATGCCCATCGTGTCCACAACGGTGGATCCGCGCATGGTCAGAACAGACTTAGTGAGTGCTTAATATTATTTTCACAATCGAAAAAATACATTTAAAGAAAGCGAATTAATAAATTTGAGGCCATTACTTGTGTCTTTTAATAAAAAAAAAAAAAACTTTCGAAAGAACACTCTCTATCGAAACTTTTTTTGCAGGAGTTAATAAATTATGTTTTTTGTGTAAGTCACCTCAATGTAATAATTTATGTGCGAATTAAGTGATTTCAGTGTAGCTTAGATATTCCTAGACATAAAAGTAATAGTGGAGTGCGCATTTAAGTCTTTTTATGGAAGGGACAGGACAGACTCTTCTTTAGAGAAGAAGAGGTAAGGCTTCTTCTCTTGGCTGATCCCAATTCGCCGACATTCAAATACGCTATACTAGTTTCATTTTCCGGCTTAGAACAACATCTTCTGATTTTCTGTTACAAATTATTCTGTTCTCTTTTGTTACCATTAAACTCAAGCAAATAAAATTCTCGCCTACCAAGGTGTTTTCCCTATGGTTACACTTGGCTCACCGACGGAACAAGCGTGGAAGATTGACAACTTTGGTCATCACTTTACATGAGAAGTTCGCGCCATATACGCCGTAGACAATGTAGTCATCATCATCATCTCCCTACCCTTTTTCCACTTTATCCCACATAAACATAATGTATATACATTATGTTTATGTGGGATAATATAACATAACTGGTTTTCGACTTCCACATCGATTTATGGCTATGGCTTTTTCACTAGTTTCAGATGTTGTTTTTGAGAAACCGGCTTCCTGGGAAACTTTTTTTTTTTCGAGAGCAAGAAAGGCATTTCGGGTCTTGAATTGGCTGTAATATCTGGCCAGCCCGCTCCTCGAGCGAACTCGCAGCGAGTGAGGGTGAGTCGCGGAGGGAGAGGAGTGCTGGAACGTTTGGTTTTAGTGGGTACGCTCCTCGTAGGATAAGCCCCATAGACCCCCCCTGTTGCCCTAAACAGTGGACATGCATAAGGCGCATTTTCCAAATGTAAAAAATAAGGTTTTGCTTGTGAGTGAATGATTTGAATGAATTTTATAATTTCGTAAATAAATGCAGTTAACATTCAATGCAAAGCTTTCTCACAAAATCAGTTTTACATTTGTTTCCGAGGGATAAATAAAGAACTGAGGGTTGCAAAAGTAAGAATAAGTTTTTTTTTTTATGGTACAAAGTGGCAAACGAGCAAGCGGATTACCTGATGTTCTGTGAGCGCCACCCATAGACATCCGCAACAAGCAAACGTGTTACGGATGCGTTGCCTACCTTTAATGGACAGAGTGGATAGATAGGAGAAAGGATATTTCCTTTTCCCTGCCCCCTCTCCCCGTCCAATCCTCTTCCCGTTCCCATCCTATCCTTATAAGAAAAGGGTGGGAAGGGGAAGAGGTCTGTAATTAGGCCTCGGGCACCTCACTCATTAGACGAAACGCAGAGTACTTCTACTTCACGCCTGTTTTCTGTGAGGTCGTGGTATTTCACCGGTCGAGCCGGCCCATTAGTGCAACAGATGTTGTTGTTGCGGGCTCTACCAATGTTAGGAGTTAAGTCTTGGCATAATAAGGGAACGGATGAAAAGAGAGTGCGTGCGGTAGAAATTTGAATGGCGAGATAGATGTGTGGAGTAACATGCATGGATAAGGTACGAAACGAGTTTATTAGAGGAAGCCTGAAAGTAGCACTAATAGTGGAAAAGTTAAGGAGCAAAAGGTACACGTGGTATGGGTATGTTATGAGAAGAAAAAAACGGCATATGATAAAGAGAGTTATAGATATCAATGTAGAAGGATATGTCGGTAGGGATAGGTCTACGAAAATGATTAAGAGGGAGTGGTGACTGAAATGAAAGATATAGATCGACGTGGAAGTCAAAAACCAGTTATGCTAACATTATGTTTATGTGGGATAAAGCGGAAAAAGGGCAGGGAGATAACGATGATGATGACTACATTGTCTAAGGCGTATTTGGCGCGGACTTTTCATGTAAAGTGATGGCCAAAGTTATCAATCTTCCACACTTGTTTCCATCGGTTTCGACAATAATCGCACCACAAAGATAAATGTATTGTTCATTTCAGTTCACTGGTTTTGTTTTGAATGCAAACGTATAATGACGAATTAAACTGCACAACCCAATTTAAGGGATTGATCGCTGAGTTTCAACGACTCACGATAAGAACAAACAACTTTAATTCTCCAAACCTTACTTTTTGATTTGTCCGCACCATAATCGATTTTTCAAAATAAATTTTTGATTTTTGCGAACTGTAATTTAATCTGCTTAATCTAAAATTTTTACAAAATGCACCACCATCAGTACGAATAATGATTTTTAATATAAATAATTAATTACACTTTCAAACAACTGTGTGAAATGAATAGTTGTTGGCTGCTGTTGCATGCGCGCGCAGCTGTCAAACGTTATGCCACGATCGTCCTCTATTGACAGTTTTCGAAATGGAGATTATATTTTTCCTTTTGGGTTTTCTTTCCGAAGCGAATAACAACGCAAATACTTCTTATTTGCGTTGTTATTCGCTTCGGTCATCGATGACCCGAAGAAAGTCGTAAATACCACCAAATAAATTTAATTTAGTAAAATACAAATGAAAGCAACGTATTTCATTCATCTTATAGAAAAAATAATGTTAACATTAAATTCAAGGCTTTCTAGTAAAATACATTTTTCGTTTTATTTTCTGGCAAATAAACAAAGTAATGAATTTACCACACGCAAACACGGCAATTTCGATTTTCCACCTGCATAATACAGTAAAGGGAATCACCGCTAAATTGCAACTTCTTTACAATATGGACATTTCTCCAATTGTTATTGTTGTTTTCGGAATCATAGTCGATCATGAGGGAATGCCTCATGTTCGAACTTTACAGGAGGTCCGCGTATATGCAAACGGCAATGTTCATCTTACCGTACTCGCTGGTGTTTGTTATACATGAACTTATTGCTTTCTGCATTTATTCGCTTATATTCAATTTTCAGTCTGTCTTGAACGTTATTCTTACATTCTAATCCGAGCAGTTTCATTATCTGTCGCTCATCGGTCTGCATGGTTTACACGTAAGGTCGACTTAAATCAGAAGAGCGAATTCTACACCCTCTCCGTCAAATTCTATTAGTGTAAACAAAGACAGAATATTCCTTCGCTGTTCTATCTTAGCTCGCATAGATTCTATGGAATGTTCTAAGAATGCTCGCCCGCTTAATGTAAACGGCACTAGAGCGCGCGAACAGTACCTTAGAGCGCTTTTACGTGGTCGGCATTCCTTCGTTGCATTAAATTTGTCACCCCCAACGTCTCTTCCTTCTTTTCTTTTTAAGTGTTTGAGACAAAATAATAAATGCAGCACTTACAATTATAGTATTGTTGTTAGAGTCGGACATAGCTGAGCACTAACAACTACATATTGACACGAATGAGCAATGAGCATTCGTTCGGTCGATCTAAACATCTACTGTGCAAGAATTCTAGTTCTTGGTTCTCATTCTTGCTTGTTGATATTTTGGTGTAAACGTTGGAATGAGCTTTCGTTTACACAAAAAGATCAAGAAAGAATGCTCTTGTTCTAGCTCTGGCTATTTGTTCGTTTGGTCTAAACCTACCTTAAAGGAGCTCACGGAGTAATTGCTTTGCTTCGACGACCTATGTCAGGTCGACCCCTCCTCGCTAATACAATACATTACAAGCAATGTAACATTATATGGAACTATTTTCATTTACGACCATTACCAGAAAATAGCACAGTATAAAGCGTGTTTGACCAATTATAAAAATGGGTCCAAAACCGGGTCTGGCGTACAGTGAAACAATCTCAAATATGAAACAAATAATAACAACATCCGAAGTCCGTACGGAATGGCTATGTGATATTCATGCGCGCGCATCTGTCAAACGATAGTTCTGCCACGAAAGCCACCTAACTTAAACATTTAAATGTTTTATAATCCTAAAATTTCACACATAATTACCGATTTTTGTCTTTTCCTTTTCTTTTGTTTTTTTTTTACTATTGGATGGCAATAGTACAATACACAAGTTTATTTTGTGGAAAAGTGTCATATCTCGAAAATTAATCGTTGTTACTCTTTAGTTTTTTACAGGAAACGACCGTATTTCGGAATACTTGACTGATGAGTGAGGTGCCGGAGGCCTAATTTCAGTCCTCTACCCCTTCCCACCCTTTCCTCATAAGGATAGGATGGGAATGGGAAGATGATTAGAGGGGGTTAACGGGGAAAAGGAAATATATTTTTTCCTGTCTATGCCTTCCTCTGTCCATTAAAGGTAGGCAAACGCATGGTATTCAATGTCGACTTTTATTGTTAAGACAAAAGTGTTTATTTTGATGATTATTAGAAAATGGAATGAACCGAGGTGTCGAGGTCACAACGTATCGCGAACCCAGAAGTTTTCCCCTACCAAAAATCACTCAATATGGATAAAAAACGCAAAAGATTTTTGAAGTGAAAATACCACTTCAAAAATCGTTGCCTTAAAATATCGCCTAACGTGCGACTCATTGGTTTGGTAAGCCCTGCAAGCTTTTACGTTGAATATATAAATACGTCGCAAATACTTCAGACAAGCTATTCCTGATTTTAACCTACCAGAGACGTGATCTAATTTAAAATTGTCAAAACATGTCACTAAATAAATGGTTTGTGCGAGGTTTTAGAAGTTCTGCGATTTGGTATGTCCATTGTTTCGAAATACAGTATTATAAATTATTCTATATATACATTTTTAATTAAGAAATGTCGTTATATACTATTTATTTACTTTTAACATTTGTACATATAAACATTCATTTTATTAAATCTACAAAAATTTTTACATAGTAATAAAAAACAAAATATAATTAAAATTCTAGTACTAAAAAAAACTAAAGTTAAGTTTAAAATTTTTTCATCTGAAAATAGATTTAACGGTATCAGCATTGGCACTGGTCTGTCTGGTGTTATCAAATGTATATGTCCATATGAATATATTTTCGCTTAGACATACATTATACAGGTTGTGAATTTTGTAAATTATCATATATTAGGTCCTTACATATGAAATTGGCG
>JWHW01028960.1:251658-273327 GCA_000931545.1 Papilio glaucus | reverse complement strand
ACGGTAACACGTTCAACCTGAGTAGATTTAATTTAGAGTAGACATCACCCACACCGACAGCTGGCCAACCCAGAACTAGGCCCCTAGATAGACCTAGGACCTAGATTTTTTTACTTTTAGCTCAAGATCATTCGGATCGCGAGCCCTGTATTCGATGAAGCTGTAAGAACCGTCAATAAGGTTACCAGCAACTACTTCTCCGAAAATTAGTAGTGTGTTTTCTACATCATCCTGGTTACGCTGCGATGTCCTACGTTATTTTGAGACAATTATGTTTATAGTAATAATAGAGGCGTGAAACTGTTGCCCCGGTTCATTCTATTTCATCACCTGGGTGATAAATCAGCTGTAAGTCACGTGATAACCCAGGTCTTGTGATTCAGGTGATTTAAATTCCAGGCGATCAAAGTGGAATACATTATTACCTACTCCATTTGTCTTCTCCAATGCTTCCAAATTTCTCTGTATTCCGTTATTTGTTGTTACCTGTACTGTACTTAAAAATATTACATAACGTTGTTCACAAGACAAATGATATTTCGAAAACAATAGAATCTACGTGTGTACCAGTGTTTCATATGTGGGTGTATTGTATTTGGGATTTTTGTTGGAAAACGTGTTATCGGATTAATTCAGACGTGGATTTGTTTTGATTTAAATAGAAACTCGCTAAATTAAATGAATAATTTTTATGAAATTTAATATGACCCGATTGTGTTAGTGAAAATGTAAATAGAAGCTTGAAAAAACAACTAAAAAAGACACCTGTGATACAAGTGAGCAGAGAGAGATCACGTAGGTATTGCTTTCTTCTTTGGCTTATCCCATATCTAAAACTAAGCATGGATTCATCTTCTATTATTATACATATGCCTTGTTTCACAGCAAAATGTGATTTTTGTAAACAAAGGTTTTTACTAGAAAATATGTAAATTCCAAAATATTTTCTAAAAACAACTTTTCCTCATATTACCTTATAACATTAGCTAGCCATATTACACAGTTTCACTTCACTTTATCTGACGATTTCCACAAAATTACAACGTTTCCTATGAAATTATAAAAAGTGTAATGGCCGCCATGTATGCTAAATGACATTTGTTTGTTTGCAACAAGCATACCTTGCAATGAAACAAGGTATAATTGTATCCTACTTCATTGTCACATTAGTGTCAGATCATATCACAACTATTGGCCACGCTTAACATCGACTTGATTTCTTTATTCTACTACCTAATTTAACATTTTGCATTTTCAATAGAAAATTATTAATGTTAACTTGTAAACACTGATGCAGGCCCTAATAGAGTACAAAATGTGCGGATAAAGTCTTGTGATCGGGTTTTGGAGCACTCTATTTATTTATAGACGTGTTTCTTTCACAAAATTATGTAGTTTATTGATACAAACATGTGGTTCAAAATGTATTGAAATCTATCCATGTTATTTGAATAAAATGTAAAAAGATCTTCGTCTATCATGCCCTATAGCGCCCAAACTAAGCACTTTGGATACAGGTAAGGTGGGGCCGAGTCCCGAGAGCGTCCCCTCTTGGGGTCCCTTGAGTCCAGTCACTCCATGGAGCGCCCGCCGAAGCGACCTAAGAGCTCGACGGCCTCCCAATCCAGTTTTAACCCAAAAGTAACGGCCCCAGCCGAGGCTCGAACTTAGTTACTGCAAAAAGGATTAGGTTGTAAAAGCCTCCTCTAGGCTAACAGTGACAAGTCAGTCACAAAAAAAAGGTGGTAAGGTGGGTTAGGTTAGGTTAGGTTAGGTTAGTTAGGACAAATTCGTACAAGGAATCCGTGGGCTCCCTGTATAACAACGTTACATGTTACCGTGGGTTTACACTGCTGAAAACATGACGCAAAATATATTGTCATTTCAGATTTTTTCATAGTGAAAGATAGAGAGAAACCTAGTCGAATCGACAAGTTTATACACCAATAGAAACTCACGGTTAGTGTTACTTTGAAACGTGCGCGAGGCTGGTTCTCGTCAAATTTATTTTTAATAGCTGTGGTAACTTAGCTCTGCGTTGTCATCGACAGACAGTCAGTCTTATATATAGGTATCTAGTATTCAAATAGTAAGCGTCATCTCATAGATATTTTTGTATTGTTTACAACCGATTAATTTTCCTAGGAGAACTTATATCGATCAGATTAGTAGCATACTAAACAAGGGCGATATAAGGAGTACCCGTAACCGACGAGCATGAGATGTATGGATGTAGAAGAAGCGAGAGCTGTGCCGGGATCGCTCCAAATGGAAATGTATAATCTCTGCCTACCCCTCTGGGTTACGGACGTGAGCGTATATTTATGCAATATCCAATGAGATGAATGACTAAGAGATGGCGCTTTAATAACTCGTTTTATATCTTTTTTATGTCATAAAACCTATGTAGATAAATTTACAAAATAAAAACCATATGAAATACAAATTTTCATACTAATCGTTAACTTTGTTTCAGAGATTTGCTCGTTTATATAATATTCTTGCTTTACATAATAATATATACAATTACATAACTTACGTTAAATGGATTTTTATATTTTTATGTAAATCACACTAGAACTTTACCGACTAGAAGGTAAACCTCCTTTACTTTTAGTTCGGAATGTGAGTTTATCGTGAATCAACTTAGTAATATAACCGCTAGACTATGAGACCGTCTGAGTTGTATACAATAAAATAAAATGAGCGATGGATATCCTTTATTTTCTTACAAGTACTGAATGCAATTTTATTCAAAACAGTTCTGGTGCGGGCGAGAGAAAAGCCAGAGGAATTTATATTTTGCCAGCTCAGTGGGAATGAATGTAGATATTTCCAAGTGAAATTCGCTACGGTTTACTTGAACTACTGAATGTCCTATACAGTCTGCATACAAACATCTCATTCTTTATGATATCGATACTTTATGCGTATTAATACGTCTCGTCCCTTGATCTTAGTGTAGAATGTGAAGTACAGGTTTTAAGTTACTTAGATTGGAGCAGAAACAACAATTAAAAATAAGGGGGTACTTCGCCAGCAATTTTGACATTGAGATATCAGACACCTCAGTCCCTGCCTTCCATTACAATGAGCGCTGTAAAATACACGAAACTGCGGAACTCGATTCGCGTAAATATAATAAAAATGTGAATATATGAAAAAAATAAGCTTTTATTGCTACCTTACATTATCCTTGCATGAAAATCAATCCTTATTTAACAACATTTCATTTGTTATGTTACACCTCACAGTTATATAATTAGAATTGAAAACGAGTTAAACATTATGATAAACAAAAAGCATTATGAAAAGAAAATAAAATGTTTTCATATTTATAATTTTTTAGTTGTAAGGACCACCTAAGGCAGTAAAAGCCTCCTCCGTTAGTGTTTATACTATTTTAGAAAAACTATGTGAATATATAGAAACCAATATACATATATAATAGCTATTATGACTGTCGTATGCTGATAAATACACACTAAGAGCCTCTACGCACTGCGCAGATGTGGGTGTCACGGTTGCTCGCGCGCAGTCATCCGCGGAATCAATCCCGATAAGCGACGTTGCGCGCCCTCGTCCGCACCCGCTCAGTGCGTAGGGGCTCTAACAGCAAGATCCTTTATATTCGTTGTTCGTTCGTTAGCTTCTATTGAAATAAAGATAAGACGCATACAACACTGTGTTTTTCAAAGATGAGAAAAAATACAATATAAAACATGTTGTGTATACTACATTCAAAAAATGATCATGTAAAAAGTTATTGAATATTTCTGTCTCCTCTGTGTTGCAAAAACCTTGAGGTTAATTGCCAAACGTCTTATTTCCCTAGACACGTATAACCTGAAAGAAATTTCGCGGGTTACTCCCTAGCACACATAATGCTTTTATTTTTTAAATTCTCGTTATGTAAACACGAATATGTGGCTAGAATGTTACTTTTTTAAATATTAACAGTTTTTTTTTACGGTTATTACATGTCAAATAGACCGATAGTCGGCAGCGTTCTGAGCAATGATATTATAATACAAAAAATACATAAGCGATCGAAAAGTGAAGACTAGAAAGCATCCTAATTAGGACGCCTTTTCTATAGTCTACGTCATGTGTTTACATTTACGCTTAAGTGACAAACACTAGCTGTCCTTTTTTGTCTTATGATTTTAATCACTCTATCCTTTTGAAGTGTAACTGTTGCTGTCACTGCTTTGTAACACTTTGAACCGGTGATTTTGTATGAGTATAACATATGTATTGTATAAAATATCATTGATTCCGACCTTCATAATAATATAAAACCTGATAGTTTCTCTGTGTGTCTCTAATACAGATAAAAACGATCCCGAATACGACGTTTACATCACGGTAGCTTTGAGATATCGGGTAACAAAGGTGTATAAAATTGCACCTTAACTTAGTGAAAGAGTATAAAGTTCAGTTTGTTTATTTGGAATAATCTTGTAAATCACGACGTCCTTTGTCTTAAAAGGTTGCGACACTTAATACCATTAAACTATGATGAATTATGACTCTACTTCGACGGAAGAATCATAATAGTCATAATAACATGTTCTATTAGAGCAGCTTACCATAGTCCTACACCTAAGTTCGCGTCGCGTCGCTATTTCGACTCCGCCGCCGGTCACTCTAATGTGCTTGTAGGTGCAGCCACCTACAAACCAATTGCCCGCGGAAAATTCAGAAGTGGTACCCTCGAGTTAAGTTACTCTTAAAGAGGTTTAGGCTAGGCGCCTTCTGTGCGCTGCCACCTCGAGCCCGGTGTAGTTGGAGATGCCTCAAGGACAAATGAAAAATCAGTCACAAAAAAAAGTAGATGACTGGGCTAAAGGAAAAACCATAATCTCTGCCTACCCCTCTAGGTTACAGGCACGAGTACATTATGAAGTATTCGTTTAACCTAATTGTGTATGTGTATGTCAAATAAAGTGTACACAGTTTTGCAATAAATGAATTTATTATTTATTTATTTAAATAAAAAATTAACAGTAAACTTGGTACTATAAAGTGAGCTCGACTAATGTTCGGCTCGTTAGGATTGTGTGACGGTATCATATTGTGGCCACACGTAAGTTATGTTTTTATTACTTCGCAAATGCCCAAACATCAACCAACAAATTACGGAGCCCTTTCACATAAGAAGCGTTGCGGAACAAATTATGCTATAACTCATAGCGTGGGAAGGGTACAAAGAGTGCGCAAAACTAAATTTTGTCCAGTCGTCTTTCTCCCTTTATAAACACCAAAGATTAATTTATTGAAAATTACAATAGCCTAAAATTCCATTGTGGTTAATATCTAAAATATATAAAAAGAATCCTTGTCTTGTGTAATATGACAAAGTAAACATTTTAGTAATGTGTAAAATCGTTTGAATTAAAACTGCATTTAATATATCCTGGCATTTTTTATAGTAAGTACAGGTATTATTATTTGAGTTACCTAAACATTTTATATGGAAAACGAGCAAGCGGATCACCCGATGTTAAGTGACCGCTACCCATAGGCATCTACAAACTAATGGGTTGCAGATGCGTTTACCTTTAATGGACATAGGAAGAGATAGACTGAAAAAAGGATATTTCATTTACCCCATTAATCCCCTTCCCGTCATCATCCTATCATTATGAGGGAAGGGTGGGAAGAGGAAGAAGACTGAAATAGGTCCGGCACCTCACTCACTCAACGCAACGAACAATACTTCCACTTCACGCCTGTCTTCGTGAGGGCGTGGTAAGTCACAGCTCGAGCAAACCCATTCGTGCAACAGATGTTTTGTTGCGGGCTCTACCACTTTAATACTGTAATTGGTTTTTCTAGTGTAGCTCTTGTACGAAGCCACAAAATTTAGTCCAGGTCTTAATTAGATAGGCTAAGACTATGATTAAGGTCTCACTTCATTTGTTTCAAAAATACCAAAGAGTAAAGAACAACAAAGAGTTGGAGCACAGACTTCAGTTCGAACTTATTTTTATTTGTTTTCAGTGATTGAATTTTGTTACAAACTTTTAAACGTAGAAATAGTATTGATTTCGTTGTACGACTTTTGAACAGTAATAACATCAGTTTATGTAATGTATGGTTTGAATTAACCCTTTGAAGACACACCTTTACATGTAGATGAATAGGTATTATCTGTTTAAAAACTGTCTTATCTTTGACTTTGTTGTTTAAAATTTGTATACAAAGCAAATTAACGTATAAACCCTCCTCTTTGCTTTCTGTTTATAGAATATTTCGTTATTTACGCTCGAGCCCCCATAGCGTTCCAGTTTTCTTGGTGATCAGTCGCGCGTTCACTTAATTCACGTTATTAAACGTCTTGCTAGGGAAGGTAATTGCATATTTTCTGAAAATTTACTCGTAATCTAATACCAGCTGCAAAGAGTTCACTTTGCAATCCTTTGATATTAATTTTACTCATGTTTTATAAGTAATTAAATTTATTATCCGTTCCACCTTTACCCGTTTTTCTGCTATGCAAATAAAAATTAAAAAAGACATTATAAAATGGCTAGAAGTTAAACTGCTGTTATAAGTTTAAGGAATTAAAAAATGAATCTGTCCTTAATAAGCGATAATTTGAGCAGTAACATCGTTTTACGATGATGAAATGAAAATACAACGCTGTGTAAGATTTTAAATTACAAAATTAAAATATAAAAATTGCATTTCTCGGGCGCAATCGCGTATTTTATGGTAAATTGTATTTTTGTCTAAATATTTTTTTTTAATTTCATGCATCTCAATCCATAAATAAACACAATAAATATTATGATTATGGTTGGAAGAAATATTCAAAATAATTTTAGAAAATGAAATTTTAATTTTTGAAAATTTTAAATTCATCAACGTAGTTATACAGACTGTGACAAGCTTAAAATTATATCAAAAGTTTCTAGTCTAACGACTCGAAATTCACTGAACTGTTAATTTTACTGATATTATTTTCAATAAGTACAAGCAACGTGACGATATTTTGTCTACATCGTAAAATTAATCGATCGACTTTCATTCGATCTTTAAGTTTTGTTTTTTAACGTTTGCCGAACTATGACTTTCGTCGAATTTTGTAAGTCGGCTTCACGATCTCATGACAACATATATTTAAAGGTTCTTAAAAGTGAAATTTCTTAGACAGCGATTCCAAAATTGCACTAAAAGTTACACGTTTAGTTACGTGTAGAAAAGGTATTACGTTTAGTTACGTGTAGAAAAGATACATTGTGTAGACAGGAACACGATATATGTGTGTAATTCACTAAAAAAATATTTATATACTCATTTATTTCTTGCGTTTAATAATAACGGTTATGGTTTTTATTCATAGTTAATTATTGAATTATTTATTGCGTTGAAATAATTAATTTGGTATATAAATTATTTGGTATATATATTTTGCAATAAGTATTTTTTATTACATACGAAATATATACTTCAGTTAATTTATTTGCATAGATATTTCAGTACAATAATTGGAACAAGTTGGCGTACCGATATTTTAGCATTACGCAGTGTTGCATTGCACAGACTTTAATGAGAACTTATGTTTTCTTCTCTATCAATTCATTTGTAAATGAAATTATTTTTGATTTAGAGCTCGAGCGAATTGACTAGTATGTATTATAACGCAGTTAAGGGTGATTGATACCAATTATCGAATATCTTTCTCAAACAATGTAAATTATTCAATTGAAATGTCTTTGACAGATTCCACTAGTCAAACACCTTTGTCCAAGACTTCTATGTCATTTATCTAGCTGAATGGAGGAACGTAGAGAACGACTTTGTGTGCTGGCTATTATCATTCGATTAATATTAAAAAATCGAAAAAATCAAAACAATTAAACCATAGATTCAAATGCAAAAAGAAAAAAAAACATACAAAGAACTTCAAATAATTCAGAAATTAACGTCCTGTAATAGTTGGATTTGGACTTGTTTTATTTCTCTAGTCCTTATTTCTCTCATTATAGACATTTATTGCTTTAATTAACATTTTTCAAAAATTTCGTCATAAGAATTAATAAATAAATAATAATTTATTTATTAATTCTTATGACGAAATTTTGAACTTTGTTTGAAATGACAAAATCTTTGATTTAATCTATCAGGGTTGCTAGTAAATTGAATATATCCATTCCATTGAATATATCCATTATTTGATCAAATTTACATTGTACAAAGTTATTTGACAAATGGAATACAAACTTCGTATTCTATAATATATTATGAAGAGATAATAAAAATAACAAAATTTGTGAGTTTTTAGGGGATAATCTCTGGATCTACTGAACCTATTTTGAAAACAAGTACACTGTTAGAAAGGTATATTATCCCTGAGTGTGATAGACTGTCCTAAATAAAAATGACACGATATTCGTCCGGGATAAACTCCTGAAGAACTAAACCGATCATAATGAAATTTGGTTGGGTAATTTCATCCAACATAAAAAAATATTATATCTCGATTTTCTTTTCTTTTAGTGTTTCTCATCGGTCCGTTAGTCTATATTAAGGTTATTTATATATTAGGAAACTAAGATATTATGTTTACCCTAATGGATTACTGTAACAAACTAGGATCTGTCGTAAAAAAACTTTTTTTGTTATACTTTCACATTTTTGTTTGTATATGGAATCTAAAATACATGAAGAAAAACAGTCATAATTAATAGTTAATATAACTCGAAATTATAGACAGTAATTACAATAATGAAAAATAATTAATAAATTAATAATATCCAGTACATCCCAACCCATAACTCTAAAGTTACAAAGTCGTTTAGTAATGATTTTAACGGATTAAGATTGTCCAAATCTTAAATTGATTTCACGCTCGAACGCGTCTTTAGTAATTAAGTTAACAGGGCCACTATCGGGCAGTAACTTAGCACTAACTCCCCACAATTAATAGCCGCCCCATTTGACAAGAGTCACAGAGTTAATTACAAACTTACTGCCGTGGTAGCGTGCAAGTGCTTATCATACAGACCACTAACACAATAGCTAGAGGAAAAAGTATTTTCGTATTTTATAAGTAAAAAGTTAAAACCTCTTTGGTTGTTCTATTTGTTGGCTTTAAATAAGTGAAATTTATTTTATTTTTATATTATATCTATCAAAGTAAACATAACTCCAGACCAATCGCGAGCTTCGTAGAACCAAGCCCTGTCATTAGTTTCCCGCCTCACGAATAAAAAATCTCTATGTTTGCACACTTATTTCCCCTCTTCTTTCAACAATTTCATACAAATATTTAGGCATTTTATACTCAATGCTATGAGAATATTTTAAAAGTAATAATGTAGATAAAGTAATCTCAGTATCGGGCTCAGATCTGACGAGAAAGTGCAAACCACTCCAATTAGCAAAGTTAGTCTTGCACGAGGTGTCTACTTCAAGATAAACTTGGACCTCGTGGAGATTTTATTGAAATGGTCAGGTCAGGATTTAAAAAATAACTATCTTTATTTTATATTGCTAATTACAACAATAAATTGTTTATGATTTCATATATACGCGCACAAACACATAGACACACCTTTTTGTAATTACTTAGATAATGAATATGTTAATTTTCTATATAAAAAATCTATTGCCGATACCTTACGGATACCTGTCGCGTACATCAATAGTTTGTTTGTTTGCAATTCTGTCAACCACGACAACGGTAAAACGATTGACATGTCAAAAGCGCTAAAGTTACTCTAGAAAAGTTAGTCGGTACTCGTTAAGTTATCTTAAATTTTCTAATTTTCCGCGCAACTTTTTTTCTTTTTTCTTTCATAAGAATCTTCTCCAGACAATAACAACCACCAAAAGAAGGGACCTTGACCAAGGGAATATCATACTAACGCTTAACAATCGTTTAAAAACTTTGCGAATTTCGCAGTTTAATGAGGCTACACAACTCATTCTTCCGGGCGACAGAGCGGTTAGAGAGGTTTTCCATTCTTAATTGCATGACGAAAATCTTCACCTTCGCCTTAATACTACTGAAAACTGTTGTACATAATTAAGATTTTTCAAGTTCATTAATAAGTATCTGTTCATTATTTTCATCAAAACTAGTGTATTAAAGAAAAATAGAAAAGTAGCCAATTCTTTACATTGTACATCATATTACACGCATTACATTCACGCTCTTAATCCAGAGGTATAGATAATACATCTACGAATACATCTACGAATAGGTGGAGATAATACATCTACGAACAAATGCTCCTCGGTTACGTGTTACCACCTTTCTTTAGTATGTTACCAATCTGGTCGGCATCACTTCGTCTCTTTTATTACGAAGCCTGTGATGTGGACTGTCGCGTGTATTTCGAGTTCTTTAACTTTTCGAACCATGATATATTAGTAACGGTGATTCTTAGAAAAAAGTATTGGGACAATTTTTGTCTGATCTATATTTATGCCAAAAATTATAGTTTATCAGAAAAATGCCAAAAACCAAAATGTTTGACCCAGAATACTTTTTTCAGGAGCATTAGGATCGATGGAGACTTAATGACGTAATGGTGTTCCCGAGATATTTTACTGTAAGCCTACCCTTATTTTCCTGTGTATTTTGATTGGAGTAGACTCTGTCATATTACACAATTGTAATTGTAGTACAAATTAAGAATAAATAAAATGTAAGGAATTCTTTAAATAAATAAATAATCAGGCGCCAAAAGCCACAACGGCCGTCGCTGACAAACGTATTCCGGTCAATATTTCACGTAATGTAATATTCCCTCGCGCTGGCAGCTCGCGCCTTGTAACAGCGATTCATATGCAAATTGGAAATCTGGTGGATTTGAAACTTTTTGTTGAATCGTAAATTGCTTTGTACGAGGCGAACTGTTAATTGCAATTGCGTTATACAATGCAAACTGTGAAAATATAAAATTAAACATTCTTAAAGTCTTTCTATCACTCAAGGAGACAGATCCTGATATATAACGCATAACGGATGGCCGAAGGAGCCAAAAGGTCCTGGAATGGCGGCTACGTACAGTTCGTCGCAGGTAGTACAAACTGGATTAATCGATGGATCAGATCAAAATTTCGTGAGTGGACTTGCATGAGGCTGGTGACTGTTCATGTTTGAGGCCTGTGTTCTGCAGTGGACGTCTATTAATTTAATAAAAGATAAGCGATCCAAATTTGCACTCTATTTTTGTGATATAAGATATGATCGGAGATAAAAAATGTATTAATGAAGAGTGATTTAGAACGTAATTACTTGTATGATGCTATGCATTAAAGCAACAAGATTTTAAGATTGCTTTTTTAATTATTTATTTCAACTGTTGTCGGTTATCGTAAAACTGATAAATAGTTTTTATGCACTTTAACAACAATAAAAATAAGCATTCTTAACAAGTACTGCTAATAATACTATTTTCTATCTATCCTTTAATACTGTTTTATTATGAAATTCTTCTCCGTTAGGGATTTTATAAAAATCTATGTTAGCATACAAATTGAAACGAAAATGTTATTTGGTGGTCTTTAGAAGTAAGCAACGATATTAATAAACGAAACATTTTTGTAGCAATGAATTTATTTTCTCGCGGCTACCACAATATTATGAAACTTTATCCTCGGTTAAATTTTATTTATGTTTTCTACCTCCTTAATTTACTATGGGAATGAAATGAATTCATACACATAACGTTATTTAAATGAATATTTAACAATTTGCCGAATGCTGAATATTCCCTTTGCCCTTTGAAATAAAAAAAGTTACGCAAAAAGTGCAAGCAAAACATACCTACGTAGTAATTTACATCCTGAGTATTATTATTATTACCTAATATTCTATTACTATACTAAGATAGATACTTACTATACTAAGATAATTTCCAGCAATGAGATTTAGTTTTTACAATTTATACTTATAAAAAATTGTATCCACCGAACACATTTATAAGTTGTTACATACATACATTTCTAAGTTAATATGTATATTGACTTATTCAATTTTAAATTAACTAGGCGTTAAAATAAAAATCAATAATATTATTTTAATTTATTGATGTTTTAATCAAAATGAAAAATAGTCGTGTTTAAAAAATATCTAGAAATTAATACTTGTAAATTTAAAAGTTGATATTATATAAGATATTCATCATATATTTTTAATTTGTTTTATTAAAGTGACATTATTTAAACAATCTTTTATTGCGTAATATGAGAGAAAGTTACATAACGCCATCTTTGTTTGGGAGGCTGTATTACAGACTCAATATTACATGAAGTGATAGAATTTATATAAATTTTTTTAATTTAAATGATAATATAAATTTCCTTCGTACATATTATAATAAGGTATGTCATTAAATCAATTCAAAATATATAGGTATATTTGCAATTAATAAAATGTTTAAAATAATATTTTAAAATTTAAAATTTGGTTGTTATAATATAAAATAAAATTTATTTATTGAAATATAAATATGCGTAATAAAAAGGTTTTAATGTTAAATTAAGGTATAATATAAAATAATTGTGAGAAATTAAAAAAAAAACACAGTGGGAATAGACATTATTTTTGTGTACTGTATGCACATATTAAAAATGTTAACAGTTGAACAAAAAATAATTTGTACGTAATGCAAAAGTAAATATGGAGACGCCGAGTTTTGATCCCGGTACCTCTCGCCTGCTAAGCAAGCGCTCTTCCGATTGAGCTACGCCCCCTATAAGTTACACCATCGAATACTGACACTAAATAATTACTTACAAAAGTTAATTTTACCATTTAATTCATTAATTTTATCATAATACTAATTTGTTTTCAATGTTTAATGCCGACTTGACTTAAAAAATATATTTACAACTTTTTAAATTCAACTCTACCTTTCTTATATTTCCAATCCAACCATAATTAAGTCGTAACCGAAAACCAGCTTATTTTAATATGTCTATTAACAAAAGACGAACATTATAATTCAGATTAGGTAACCAATTAGTTTAGTGATTAATAAGTAAACGAATAATCTTTCTCGTCCAAGAAGGACGAGGTTTTTATTTCTTTTATATCAATACATAGACGAATAAACACTTATAAATTACGGGAACTATAATCTTCTTGTTTATTCCTTTAGTAAATCACCAATCTGGTTTATTTAAGGTATCGGTCAACTAAATATTTTATTTAATAACACCACCGCCACACGTCACACCGCCAATTATCGGACTTTCTCTACAGACCTCTGTCTGGCAGTATCGATCCGTGCGTTAGGGTTGAATGAAATATATTTAGGCTCTTGCACCCTTTACCTGTATCGAGAGAGGAAGGGAGGAAGAGAGGAAGTAAACTTTGCCATCGCGCTTATCAGATCCCAAATATAATATTGAAGTCTTTCAACGTAGTCTAAGAATTAAAATAAATATTATTAATTTTTCGAAAAAACATGTCGCCTTTTTAAACTGGTCTGAAAATAGAAGTTTTAAGCTGCGGCGTGGTAGGTTAAAAAAAGGGTAACACTACAAATTATGCCATTAATTGTCAATAAAATGATAATTTTATCATTTTATTCTTACTTAGATTGATTTTCTTAGAATATTCGTAGTTAAAGAGTATTCTATTTTTTTATTTTATAAATAATAAACAGTTATTCTTAAGGATTGCTATTTAAGGTAACTATGTATTTATGAAGAAACACACGAGCAAGTATCGAACTTAGGTGAAGCCTAGAGTCAAATTAAATCGACAGTCTCATTACTCATACATTCGATATAGTTTATATCTTTAAGTATTTGAGCTAAAATACAAATACACTGTACAAAATATCCAGCGGACTGTGTATCGAAGTGCAAAATTGTTTATTTCAATGTCAAACGAAACAACTTCTATGCATAATTTTTTTTTAGAAAATTTAAGAAGAATTTTTAATACAATTCTTCTTAAACTGTTGTTGGAGAAGGAATGGTCAGCGTTTGCCTAGTGTAATAATTTATTTTTAAAAAAATGATGCATTTAAAAGAAATCAAATGTGCTACGTTGTGTCTACATGTTAATTCTGCTACGAAGCGTGCTATGCGCTACGATCCAACGTAGTGAATTAATGTTTGTTTAACTTCGTGTTCCTCATCGAATTTGCTGTATTGTAGATGTTTTTCGTTCAGTAATTTATTATTGAGTTGGATTTTTAAATCGATTTACCTTTTGATCACTAATCAATGAAATATGTAGCACAGATTGTAAACGTTAAATAAATTCTTAGAGAAAATGTACTGTAGATAATTTAAATGATGTCACTTCCTTTACGCTATCTTAAGAAAGGGGTATGATACTATTACGATAAATGAGAACTTAATCAAAACTTAAAAATTATTGGGATTTTTGTAAACTATCAACCGCCTTCTAACTTGAAGACTAGAGAGAGAGAGAGAGAGAGAGAGAGTGAAAATCTTGATCTGCTCCTTAACATGTAACATAACATGTTGTGAATAATGCAGGAGAAGAAGCATATAGAAAAAAATGCTTATTAAATGTTTTATTAAAGAATAAGTTATTCGTTTGATTTATTTCTTGCTAATATGTGAACACATCCAAAGAATGTAGTGATATATTGTAAAGGACCCTTTTATTTTTCGTTAGTGCTGATTTCTCGACGGATTTTCGTCGGGTACAACGCTCAGCTACAGTTCAATATTTCATGAATTAGTTACAAGCAGTCGTGGCCGAGCGGTTAAGGCGTTTGACTAGAAATCAGATTCCCTCTGGGAGCGCAGGTTCAAATCCTGCCGACTGCGAACTTATTTTTCGCGTTTCATTCAAAAATATATATTATGTTAAAGAATATATAATTAATATACCAAAAATTATGGAGTTGTGCCAATTATTTATGACTAGCCGTGGCCAGTAGTTTCATCCACCGTGCGATTAAAATAAGCGAATTATATTAAAAATTCATTTGTTGTTAGAAAACATACACATGGAAATTTCCCAAAAAAAATCAATGCCCTTTTTCCATGCAAAAATAACAAAAAGAAATGTGTTCTAAATTCAAATTCCTTAAAAGCTCGAACTGTTAAAAAAGTCATTAAGTATTCTGAAATTATCTAATTTCCAAGACCAAGGGAAATAGGGATTCATTTTTATGTATACAGATTACAACTAAAAACTCTATTAAGTATATTACTTATTCATCATGCTATCAGTATATATTTTATAAACATATAAACGTTTAATAAAGATTTAATCAAAATATTACTCGAAAATGTGTTGCGATTCTTCGCTACAATATTTTTTTGATACACGAATCAAATCTATTAATAATAACTTATGGCTAAAAAGAAAGAATTTGCTAAAATTTATAGAAATAAATAACTTATAAACTAAACTGGTTAGTATAACTTGATTTACGTAACGACAGTTGACGTAGTCGTGCTACGTCAACACGTGCTACGATATACAGCTACGAGAATGTATAACGAGCTACGAAACTATGTCGCAGTGAGTCAACGTTTTCATACATTGAACGTGCACGCTGTATCGTAAGCAGTTTGTTGACTTATGCTTGTCGTAACCTGTATATAAGGTTTAAACGAAATAAGTGAATTAGTTATTCTCATACATAGTTTAGTAAAACAATTAAAAATGAATTATTTACATTTAAAAATAAGCTGTGATACAATTTGATAATAACGGTCGATGATTGAATGATGAATTCAAACCTGCGTTATGATATTTTAAAAAAACGGACTAAATATTTTACTAAAGCACATGAAGTAAGTCACATAATTTAAACTTAATTTAATAAATCTGTCTACCCCATACGATGTCAATCACAATGAAACAAATCATACTCTTTTTACTGAATTGGTTAGACCTTTAAATCCGTGGTGGTATAATTACGCAATCCCAGCACTTGACTGCGTGGTCGCTTTTAATTTTAACGGAATTTTCAAATAAATTACTAAGATAAAAATACTTTTGTGAAAAAAAAAGATTCATGGCTATAGTGACTCAGCTAAACATTAGTCAAATTTATCTGTAGCGGTTGCTTGGAAAGGTTTACGGGAACTCATAATTTAAACCTCACAAAACAAATTTTACATTTTTTATAAAAAAATTATTTGCTTTTAGGTATCGTGTTAGTAACCTTATTTACTAATACATTATTAAATGTTTCATTTCACGTTTCAGGATTCCATGTTATTCAGTTTTCTTGTTGAAAGTTAAAAGAAAATTTTTCCCTTTCGACGCGAACAACATAAACATGCACAGCTATCACCGTGAACATGCATATATGCAGGTGAACTGGTCTCAAATGTGACAGAGATTAAACCTGTTGCCTCTCAATAGGATTTGCTGGGACCCAATAATATATGGGAATTTTAAAAACATCATATAAATATCGCAACGACTACAAAACATACCCACAGTCCGAGTTATATTTTCATATCTTTGCATTATGTATACACATACGAAAATTTTGTTCTGCGAAATATAAAGTTTATGTGTTTCTTTTAATTAATACTGTTCAGTCATCATCGTTATCAGCCATGATAGGCCTCCTCCAATAACCTAAACTAAACTAGATTATTCGTCCAACTTCTGAAAGGCCTAAAACGTGTCGTGCAGTACGTGGCATTTTGTATGTTGTTCGGGTTACCTTTCGGGTGAAACTTCGTGTGTTGTCGGGTACAACGCTCTGCTACGGTTCAATATTTCAATAACTAGTATCAAGCAGTCGTGGCCGAGCGGTTAAGGCGTTTGACTAGAAATCAGATTCCCTCTGGGATCGCAGGTTCAAATCCTGCCGACTGCGAAGTTTTTTGTCTTTTATTCTATTGTTTATGTAATAAAATCAATTTATAATATAAGGAACAATGAGAGGTCAAAGTTGTGGTAGTGCTTGGATGGACATTGGTCATCAGTTGGTCACTGAATGAGGGCGGCAGGGGACAATGTTTGTGGCGGTCAACGAGCGAGGCCACCTCCAGCAGTGGACGACTGTTGACTGTAAGGATGGAATATTAATAAAATATTTAAGATATTTACGTGTGATATACCATAATACTAATCTCAACTATGTTCCTAAATAATTTTCTCATAAAGTCAACTTACATTCAATTATAACGTGTAAAATTCTAATATCATTCTTTAAATATCACATTTATGATATAAATAACGGTAAAATATTTGATATTTAATGTGGATCTGTGATGTGTGGTGGCGATGTACATATAGCAATCGACGGCCTGGTACTCGTTTGCCTCCGTATTCTATAAAAAAAACTACTTTACGCTATTCGATTATGTGGAAATACTTTCTCAATCAAATTATGCAACAGCTGTAGGTGTTTTTTGCCATAACCACTACCTTCATAAAAATTCTAATGATATCCATAAAATATCCATTAAATAGATAAAGTAATACGATGCGTTTTCCGGTCAAAGCATTCTCCAACAGTAATTAAATTAGTCTTGGCTAAATTTAATATACGTCCAATTTCCTCTAAGTTAATAACTTCATAACATAAGTACAACTTTATTAACATTGGAGTCTCATAAAGTATTTTTAAAATAGATATCAATATTTATTGCTAATTTAAACTATTTATTGCACTATATAAATCAAATATTGACGTGTTGAATCTAACAAATTAATAATAAACACAGATAACGAAATTATACAATAGACCCTTGACAGTTAATTATATCATGAACCATTAAGCTCAAAGCTCACAAAAGATTATTGAAACAAGTATATACTATTACTTTGGTTGAAAGACACAATCTATTGAGCACATAAATCATCTTAAACTTAATCTTCAACAGATGGGCTATACAGCGTTCTAACGTCCAATACAAAAATAATGTGATAGTAACAGCGCGACATATAAAATTACTTTTTAAATCTTCTAAATTGATGTAGACGTAAAAGTCAACATGACTCAATAGGTTTAAGTCATATAGATTTGACAGTAGTGCGCCGTTACGAAACCATTGCGATAGAGTTAAAATAGTCTAATTGATGCCTAGGTTAATAAATAACTTTAATATAATAAATCAGTTATTTCAGATAAAATTACAAAAGACACAATTCAATTATAATAAAATGCATATGCAAATTTGTCATTTCTAAAGCAGATTAACGTTATAAATAATAATTAAAATAATGAAAAAAAATATATCGAAAAGTCAACAGATTAAGCCTATAATAAATAAAATATGCTTAAAATTAGTTCAAAAAGAAATAAAAATTATATTAGTTATTATCTCAACATTAAATTAGAGTAAATTAAAAAATGAGGTCTTTAAAGGTATTGAGGTGAAGATTGTGTTCAAGCTTCACTTCGTCCTTATCAACCGATCAATTCGATTATTAAATATATGGATGAAATTCATCACTTAAGGTTTGTCCATCTGCTGGTCCTTGGTTCTAATCTCCATTAAAAATAGGAAGATTGAAAGTTTTTCAAGAGAAATGGAATGAAAATCAGTCCTTAAGCTTCCATGGCACCGACAAAGAAATTGGTCATTTATTTCTTTCCCGAAATTAATATTGTAACAAAGACGAAAAAAATCTAAGGAAGTTTAATATTTTTTGAGAGGACTCATAAATAAAAGAACAAAGTCACCTATCTCATCACTCGACTACAATTTATATAAAGTGTGAAAGAGAGAGATGTTTACAATTTACATTAGAATTGGCGTAATCAAAAGAGAATCCGTACTTAACGCGGAAAAAAAACGTTAACTCGAGCATAAAGTTTAACGAAGATTGTAGTACGTTTTAATAAAACAAAAGGAACGGCTTCCCTTAAAGAATATTTAAAAATTATTTCACTAATGTTGTAAGACATTCAGTAGTCATACACCAACATATAGTTAAACTATATATTAGTTTAAATTATTTTGTTAATAACAGATATTCTAAGAAAATATAATATGAAAAATTATACCAAAAAATCAGATCTTTAATCTCGTCAAAAAGAAGAATAGAACAATTGAAGTGCCACTTCTTTAGCCGCGTTAGACATTAGATATGGGAAAATAGAGATTCGAAAGACCGACATGCATTTCTTATTTGAATTTCGAACATTTATTTGTCTTCCACCTGTTTCGAGTTTTCGCTTCTGTCGACAGTCCTACCTGCCTGTATCTTTTTGTACAGTTAGACATTCTTACAGAATTTGCATCACATGTATAAAGTGCTGGAGAAAAATGGTTGGAATTTTTCGTATGGGATTTATTATTTTCTGTGCGTGTGTTTAGGTTTGTGATATTTATTTTAAATGATATAAAAAATAAGAAGTAAAGTAAGACTAATAACATAGTATACGTAAATTTTTAGAGCAGATTCCCAGTACCATCATGATCGTCAAACTTTAATATAAAAATGCATCTTGCAAATGTGTATTTTCATTTTATTTTTGCTTTTAAGTATTACTGTTCTATTGCTTTTAGTAATTAAATTTCTTGAACACGTTAGAGATGAGCTTGTTGCGCAATGCATTTATTCCTTCAGTACAATGCGGTCGCTTCATTTGCAAATTGTGTTTCTTATCAACACGTTTTACGTCGTCCCCGCGACTTAGGTTTTATATGTACTTTTTAAATTCCTTCTATTTGCAAAATTACTTTTCCTCTTATCTATAGATACGTTTTCAGTTAAGATAACAAAAATCTCTTAAAAACCATCTCGAGAAAACTACAAGTAACCAAGTAAAAGTATACTAGAGAGCCCAATAAATTATCACAATATTTTCAACAAATCTGATGACTTATTTTCTTACTTAAGAGACATATTTTCTTATTCTCTACATAAAAAATAAATATAATTGTTAAGTCTTTCAAGAAAATAAATGGTTCCTAATTAGCCTAATAGTTAATTGTCCGCGATAATTAAGATTTAACTGATTTTTAAACATAATTGTTATTTTATTTGAAGTACGTCATTAAAAGCCGTTCTAAATGTTAAAGGAATAAGGAAATCTGTCGGCGTAAAGGAAAGTTAATTAGTGTCCCTCCTACTTAACTTTCTTCAGATTTCTACAACAAAGAACAAGCTGAAGATGGAAAAATGGTCCGTGAAAATTCTCAGGTCGATTAAAACGAAATGCTATTGTTCTTAATAAATCCTTTTTAATTGGTAAGAAAAGGCGTAATTCGAATTAAATTTAAAACACTTTGTTTTACATTCTGGATATTTGAAAATAAATTGTAAATACAAAAATATGTAATTGAAAACAAATGATAATGACCTTGACTTATAATTTTTATTATTTATTTCTATTGATAGATGTATTTACATTAAAAACTGTTTCATTGAACATTTAAAAAAAATAATGTCGAGAAGATGTCGGTATGACTACGATGATGCTCATTTTTCTCTACGTACAGGATATGCGCTAAGCGCTACGTTGTAAATGCTACGCACTACGCGCTACGGGCTTAGTACGTAGACCGTAGCATACTTTTAGGAAAAATGATAATTATAAGCAGTTTATTATTGCCAACTGAGATGGTAATGTTTTTGATATAGTAGAAGGTGGCAAACGAGTCACCTGATGTTAAGTGGCCGCTACCCATAGACATCCGCAACAAGCAAATGAGTCGCAGATGCGTTGCCTACCTTTAATGGACAAAGAAGGTGATAGACAGGAAAAATTATGTTTCCTTTTCCTACCCATCTATCCCCGTATAATTCTCCCCCTACCCATCCTACCCTTATTATGAAAGGACGGGAAAGGAACGAGGTCTGAAATTAGGAGTCTGATATCCCTAATCCCTACTAATATTATAAATGAGAAAGAAAACCTGTCTATCTCTGTTACGCTTTGACGCCTAAACTACTAAACCGATTTTAATTAAATTTGGTACAGAGATATCTTAGAGCCTGAGAAAGGATTATAGAATTTTATCACGCGTATTTTTTTTTATGAGAGAAGGGGGCAAACGAACGGCGAGAACACTGAGGTGATCAACGTCGCCTATGGACACCTGCAACACCAGAGGAACTGCAAATGCAAAAAGATAAACTCGCTTCTTGAAGGACCCTAAGTCGTACTGGTTTGGAAATACCGCCGAGGACAGACCGTTCCACGCTGCTGTTGCGTGGCAGAAAATTTCGCGAGAACCGCACTGTGGAGGAATGCCAGCCATCCAGGTGGTGTGGGTGATACCTGGCGGTCTGTCGTGTCGTCCGATGACGAAACTCGGCGGCAGGAATCGTTCCAAACAGTTCTTCGGAACACTCCCCGTGGTAAATACGGTATAAAATACAGAGGGAACTGACGTCTCTCCGCAAGGCCAAAGTATCAAGCCGATCGGTAAGAGCTCGGTCGTTGACGATTCGAGTCGCTCGCCGTTATATGCGGTATTTTTCCATTTGATAAAATCCGTAAAATTAGTTTTATTCCGATGTGTAATATTCGCGCAAATATAAGAAATCATTATTCAAAGATTGTAAAATTGTTGAAATGTAATCTTAAGTAAAATAAAGTAGGGATGAAAGTATGTATGGAGGTTCCGGCATTTTTGAAGCTTAAAACTTATTTTTTAGGTTCATTACAATGTGTGTACCTTAAATAAGCGCAAGTAAGAAACTTGCCAATCGCCGCGCCGTGCACGACGAGCGCTACGTCTCTGCGCCGGGGGATGGCTTATGTTAATGTTTGTATGAATTTTATT
>JWHW01028960.1:182452-203617 GCA_000931545.1 Papilio glaucus | reverse complement strand
CCAGTGAAGGACAAAACTCAGACCGCCAAATATTGTTAAATATTCTATATACCATCATCATCTATCTGGGGTCGGCACAGTACGTCCTCCTCTACCATATCCCTCTATCAGCCGTCATATCTGAATTCACGCTCTTCTAACACATTTCATCTGTCACACAATCCATACTTTATTCGGTCTTCCTCTACGATTGTAACCAACCACGTCATTATATACCTACATATTAATTTAAATAATATTTTCATATTACTATGCTTATTTTTTGGTCTTACTTCCACTATCTATCGTCGAATTCTGGTTTAACATTTACAGGACTGGTACATATATTACACTTAGTGAAACATTTACTGATAAACTATATTATAAACAATAAATAAAATATAAATGATATGTTATATGATGTATGTATAAGTGTATGTGAGCGAGAGTGGTGAGTATGGGACCTCGATATGGAAGTAGAAATCTGTTAGTTTTGCACATTAGGCATGTATTTTAATAATATATTCTTCTGTATTGTATACATACTTCTCTTTGTTGAATCAAATATTGTACAAATATAGAGAGGGAATAGAATTTCATTTGTAAGCATTGAAAAATGTATCATCCACTTGTATAAAGAGCAAACAAACCTCTGAGCAATGTAGGATCAGTTGATGAGTTCTCGAGCATACTGTATTTATTTTTGGTGATTCCAATCATGGAATTACTGCTGGCCTGTACAGTATTCTTTGTACCCGAGCCATGGGTCCAGCCAGAGTGCTGCGGCGCCAGTTTTATATTGCTCAGATTCTGAAATGCAAATTCATTAGTATAATTTAAACAAACAAATTTATATTTGACATTCCAAGCCAGGACGTCGATATAGCCTCGACTGCAATATTTGATAGTGACTGTACCTTTTGAGTACCAGCTTTAAGTTTGGACATGTCCACAGTGTTGATGCGTGGTGATTTCCAGTTGTTGTCCATAAACGAGTTGTTGTTCTGACGTCGGCCCTCGCCGCCGCGTTTACCTCGACCGCCGTCCTCTCGTCGACCGTATCCTCCTCCCATAGGAATAGAGTTCATCAGCTGTTGAATATAATAGTAAATATTTAACAATCAGTGGTCAACCTGATCTGCCTTGTTGTGTGTTATCAAGCACTGTGTCTGATTGAATATAAATTAATATGAAATAAAAGGGATCAAAATGACATCTATTTTGACCCATAAGAAAAATAATTCTGAAGTTTTTTTTTTTTCATTTAGGTCTAGATGGTTGGATGGATTCTGTTGCGTGTTAAATAATTCAAATAAGGGTAGATGAGAACAAAGAATTGTTATTTATGCGCTTGCATAAATATCTATCTATATGTATTAACAAAAAATATATAATGGTCTTATATTATATACCTTCTCTTTGAATTGTTAAAATTAGCATGCGTAATTTAATTATTGCCCAGTAATTTTCAGCCATGGCAAGAAATTAAACAAACTTGTGTTTAAATTGTACGTAATAATACAATATTTATTATACTACATTATAACAGAAAAGGTTCCGATTAGCACCATCCAAGTAGTTTACAAGTACTATTTAGTTGCTACCATTTATTATTTACTTTACTTAGTTTCTATGAAACAAGTTTAAACTTATTGTCACTCCTAAACTTAGGGACATACACTTTTATCTGCAAGACTTCATCTTCCAATGTCATTCTTCCTTAATGTAACCATTGATAACTGACTTGCCAAGTCATTTATTTATTTATAGAGTCAAGATAATAATTATTACTTACTTCATTAAAATCTTATATATATATATAAAAGGAGAAACTGACTGACCCTGGCTGATATATCGATGGACAGTCTAAACTACTGGGCCTAGATTTAGAAACACTATACAAGAATTTCCTACCTTCATCAACAAAATTTTCAGTGCAAATCAAAAATACCTATTTCTGCGTTTTATGAAAATTCATCATCTAAAGGTCTAAGAAGGTTGTCGACACGCGTCACGCGTGTTTTTTCCTGTGTGGAGGATAATAATGTATGTATGTATGACTGCGTGTATGTTTTTGAGATTATTAGTCTTAAATAATTGTTTTAACTAACGGTAACAAGTATTGTTTGTTATGATATTGTGTTGTACCTCAATATGTCTCTGCTGCTGTTCTGCCTCCTTCTGTATCTGGTCCATCATCTTGGGCTGAGAGTCAACGACACTCTTCACCACCCACCGTTTCTGGCGCAGCTCGATCACGTCTTTGATCATGAAACGCACGCGACTGCTAATCTTATTCGACTTCTTGTCAACAATCTCTTGCATTTGTTTGAAAACAAGCTCAAGCTGCTCCTTAACTTCGTTTTCCACCTGTTGATGGTCATTATAACATTGTATTATATTTTGTCACACCTAGCAATATTCGACTACTCAGTAGATGATAATCCGAGAGAGCCTTTTATGACCACTAAAAGTTATTCAAAAGTTGAAGAAAATAAAGGAATTGTTAAGTTTGAATTGATAATTAAAGATATAAGAATAATAAAACACAATTCATAAAGCATAAAGATTACCTAATAAAATATATTGACTTAAGTAAAACTATAAATACTAATAAATGAGCATATGAGAGAGTTGAAATGGTGGATAATGCAAATATATATTACAAAAATGAGTGTGTGTACCAGAACCTTGACGAACGGGAAACATGCACATGTCAGTAATGTTAAATGCTAATTCCTCTGGGGCGTTTATTTTATCTTGTTGATGTCAGTGCATTAAGTTAGTGTGGCACCTTACTAATATATAATATACTCTTAATTTTGAATGACATATTTTTCTTTTTGTTGTTTAGATAATATTATCATTACTCTTCACATAGTATCAACCTAATTTGTTGCAGAATATAATTTCTAGTATATAAATTGAAGCCGTACCTGTTCCCCAATCGTAGTTAGCAATTTGCATAGACATTCAAGCTTTTCTTCTTCTAATTTGTCTACAAGATAATTCATACAATAAACCATAATCTTCGCAGTCAGCATTTTCAATTTGTACAGCTCACCTGCAAACAATTGCATTTCGTAATCCGTTTATAAATGTATTAAATTATAGTACACACATTTATGGCATGGCAATAACATGGAATTTATTTAATAAACATATTTGTATGATCTCGCGTTCCTGCGTGCGCACACGAGTTCTAATATCTGACTTGTAAATGAGGCATATCGAAACAAAACCAGCAACATCCAACATGTTTCAGACATAAATCAATTTAAATAAAATGTCACTATTTTTATCCAGAATAAACTCTATGTAAGTTTTAACCCGATCATGATGAAATTTGGTCCAACTTAAAAGATTAAATTAATGCACAGCCCAAAATATTTATTCTAATTGCAACACTGATCAATATTTATTCTGTGATAATGCCTGAAGACTGATATGACATATGCACATAGATTATTTTTTTAATTTGTTTCTTTTTGTATAGCAACTATTCTTTCATGGTTAACACAGCACAGCACAATAAGTCAATGATAATAACAATATTAATAACTTGTCACTTCGCGGGCAGGAATGTAAGCAGAAGATGATAGAAGTTGTGTATAACTTTAACTTTCTTTACTGTTTTGATTATGCAAAAGAGGTCAAAACATTATGTTAAGTCCTTGCGTGTTAGGTTAAACGCCGAAAGCTCTAAGACGTTATGTTTAACAAATTTATTTTTTAATTTTATCAAGAACAGTGCGTTTTCTTTTAATGAAAGGGCGGGGATTTCAATGGTGCTGGGAGAAAAGGGGAAACCCGACCCTTCCACAATTAATGAATAATTTGTACGCAAAAGCATGTTGGTGTTTAGGCCGGGTGTATGTGTAAGTTCGGTTCTGGAGGAAGTTTTGAACATGTTAGCAACTCCAAAATATAACCTAACTCAACAATTAATAATAGTTATCCTGTGTGAATACTTTAAGATATATTTTACACACAATCCAGCTTTAAGTTTGTCTTTGTACATAATATTAAATACAGCATAGCACAAAAGTCAATTATAATAACAATATTAATAACTTTACAATTCGATGGGCCAGATCCTACGCAGGGAAGGATACAAGTTGTGTACATTTTAAACTTTCTTATATGTTGCGACCATGCAAAACAGAAAGTCAAGTTGGGTCTACTTAAATTAGAACATAGACCATATGCCAAAGGCGACCATAAGACGTTAAATTTCTTTTTTAATTTTCTCATAGACAATGCGCTTTCTTTCAATGGGAGGGAGATAATTTTAATATTTCAGATAGAAAGAGGGGAATAACGTCCCTTGCACAATTAATCAACAATTTCAATTTTTATGTAAATGGTAGTGTTGGCCGGGTATATTTTGTTAGCGCTTGTGTTGAGACGAGTTACAGTTTGGAGTGGTCAGTCGTAATAGTTTACTCAAAAATATTGCCTGTTTAACCAGGCTGCATGTTGTGCCATGCCTATATCCAAACCCTACTTTATTTTATTTATTTTGTAGTAGAATAACACATTTAACTTTAGTGACCAACTGTCCATATATTGTATTCAATTCCCTATAGACTGGGTGTTGCAGTACTGATTGGATTATCAAGTGACAATATAATCAATGGTTAATACATTACTTAAGTTTCCTTGTTAACTGCAAGATATGATTCTTGGAAACAAAGGTTTTATCTTTGAGGCTCAATTTCTCGTAAATTCTAAAATACTTGCGGAAACTAACTTTTTCTCGCATTACCCTATAAAGTTATCTATCCATATTATACAATTTCACTTTACTTTATCTCAAAATTTCCACACAATCAGAACATTTCCCTAGAAAATAAAAATTTATCATCCAGCATTACTTTTATGAAGCTTAGTTTATGTGCTTAAATAGTGAGGCGAAAAAGTGAGTCATTTACAAGAATGTGAATGAATGCTTGAACGAGCTAAGATAGAATATGCGGTTTACTCATAATAGATTTTTTTTAAATTGAGATGTTTTAAAATTTATTTATTGTGATAAAACACAAAGTTGATAAAAATATAAAAAAATGCAATATCAATGTTTAATCCCGCTTCGTGTCATGAGTTGGCGGGGTAATGTTCAAAATAGGCGCGAAGAGTCCTCCATCGGGGCGCGCCGCGCTCCAACCCCGGATGGAACCGCTATAACGCGCGGAGCCTGCTCTCCGCCAAACAGAGTCCACGACGCAACATGGCGTATTTTTTTTTATTGGCGAGTGCATTGCGAATGTGTTGTGTGAAAGACGACATGTGTAAGAAGGATGTAAATTCAGATACGACGGAGGGATATAGAAGACAGGTACATATTGAGGCAACCCCGCATAGTTGGGAAAAAGACAGGGAAAAGATGTAACTGTAACTGTCTTAACTTTTCATCAATACAATTGTTTTAATAAACTTTGTAAAAGTTAACAATACGAATTGTATTGTTAAATCAACTTGAATATTATAATATTGTCTGATAAATAATGATACCAAAAATAAAAACTTTAACCTTGTGTAAGATAAATGGTTCTCAAAATCAGTCTGAAATTGTTTGATCTATTCAAATAATGGTATTTTTCTTAGCAGTTTATTTCTATTGTGTATATTTAAGATAGTTCCTTTAATGTTTATTATTTAAATTCACTTTTTGAATTCAACACATTGTAAGTTAAAATTTTCTTTGACGAAAATTTCCTTATGACTTCACTAAAATAGTGTAAAGGCCGGCTTCTGTAGTAAATGATGTTTATTGTTTACAAGAAGCATATCTTGCAGTACATAACTAGAAAACATATAACATATGGACTGTATACATATAACATAATCAATCTATAGGATCTTGTCACAGTGTTAATAATATCTGAATTCGCATTCGCTACTAAACTGCGTATGCGCACATGGAACAAATGACAAAAATTACAAAACATACAACTCAAATTTTCCTATAGTAAAATGACATCAACAGCAAGCTAGATGGGATGCAAAAAAAGAACTAATGAATGAAATATTTATAGTGTGCTCTGTCAAATATATATATGTTATATTATAGTGTGCTCTGTCAAATTTATACTATGCAATGGCATAGTATAAATTTGACAGAGCACACTGATATGTTAACTTACCAATAAATCTGACGTTTCCAACGGATCTCATTCTGATTTTTCTATTCTCTTCTTCTAGAAGCAATTGAAGCTCCTTCTTTTTGGCCTGAAATAACAACCATGAGTAATTTTATTTTAAGTTAACAAAAAATATAATATACATAGTCTTCCCTAAATGATTCATTTTACTAATAATATTTCATAATAACAATTACTCACATTATCATAATCATTTAATATGTATTATAGTAGAGAAAACCAATTATATACCCATTTTTACTTCTAACAGAATGGTCACATAAATGCAGTAATTGAAAAGCCATTTAGACGGATAGAGATTAATTCTCACCAATATAAATACATTAGTTACTTAAAGCATTTAATTCACATTATGATAATCCTTTACATTGTATAATTTAAATAATTATCTTAGTAGTTATCGCAAAATAAAACATCTGAGCGCGGGTCTCACACCGCCGCCCCGCGCCACTTGCTATAGCCCAATGTGCTTTCAATAAAGGGATCATTGACCCGGACCCGGGTATAATCCATTCAGCAATTAATATGGTTAATAGGGTAGCAAAACATAAATTAATTCTAAGGTGGAATGAAATTTTATCTAGTGTATACCAAGACCAAGACCAACACCTTGAGAATATAAAGTATATACTTACAGGGTCAGTGCATTCATTCATTTCTTTTTCTAATTTTAGTATGTTTTCATCGACTTTGTCTGTGACAAATTGATTCTGACACTTACTGATGATGAGAAGTCGGAAATTAACATACTTGTCAGGGGAACCATTATCGGCAGGTACCTGTGTGGAAAACATAACTTATTTTAAAATATTCTTTAATTAGTGCCTTAGCCTTTAGTTAAATGTTAAATTTGACATTTAATATGTAAATTTTACAACATTTACCTTTATTGATGCTAGTTTATTGCACATGTTAGCATAGGCTTCAGAAAAGTTGGGCTCGTCGATCGCCTTCTCGAACACTAGATCGATGACACCTTCTAAACGACTCTGAGTATTTATTTCCAACGTCTTGACTTTCTCCATCAGAGTGTCAAACTTCTGAGGCGTAAGTTTGTTCAGAATACCTCTGAATTTCTTATACAACTCCTACAACACACAATAAAAAGTGAATAAAAATGGAACCTTGATTGAGAATATAAATTTAATACATTGTAAATGTGAAATGAATTGAATTTCATAACCTTGAAACCATCATTTGTAATGGACCTACAACTATCTCTGTCACAATGAATAATAGATGTAGTGAATGAATGTATAAACAATGATTCAAGACAAAATGAATAAAATACATGTTAATTGCTAATAAAATTATATCTTTTATATTTTTTTCGGATATTTATTTATTTTACTTTCCTTCACAACTACTCATAACTACATCAGTATAATTTGGCATTAGTAGGAAAGGTTAAGTAGAGTTAATGTTGCCATGTTGATTTTTGTATTTGAACCACAAACGAGAGCCAATTTAAGTTCTCAACAACAATACTTATGCTATGGTTATTTTACTAAAAATAGCAGAAATGTTAAATATGTAAAAATCATACTTAGTTGGAGTATGTTTAAAAAACTTGGGACACAATACTATTCACTAACCTGTGTCTTGAATTCCTCTTCGCTCACACTGGTATTCTTCAATCTAGTAGGTTTCCAAGCATCTTTAGACTGATTAAGCTTAACATCCTCCCGAGTCAGTGATACACGAATCACAGCCTTGTGATGGGTGCTACCACTAGGCGAAACATTTAGCTTCATGCTGCCTCTACCTGAATGACATATTACCTTTTTAAAATCATGTTACCTAAAGAGATATTTCCAAAGATTTTGGTTTATACATACAAGTTCAAACAAAAATATACACAAATTATATTTACCGCCGGTACTTAAGTTCCTGCCATCTTTCTTAGGATCACGTGGAGTGTTACTTCTAGAACCAATACTAGAGTTTTTCGCGAAATTCGGGAACAACGAGTCATTAATAGGCCTGGATATGGGATTGAAGGGCTGTGGCTCTTGATGTGGCTACAAGAATCCAATTTAAAACAAAGATTAACAATTTATTTTAAAGTGGTCTACACAGACCAAATACTATGAAGCAATTTCTCATAATTATAATGCTATGAGTAAGGAATTGTATAAACTCACCTTTATTACATTGCACACTTCTAACATAGGTGCATTTGGCTTCGTCTTTGAGAGAGGGTCATCTTTTATTTGCATCAATAATCCAATGTCATAGCACTTCCTGCCAGACTGGTTTAATGGTGACCATTGTTCTATAAATTAAACAAATTGCTTAGCACCATGGTAATGTTAAAACTTTGTAAAATTAGTTGATATGATTGAGATAAATATATAAAATACTATTGAAATGCAAGTCATTTTATATGGCTGAATTAAACAATGTATTTAGAAGTGGAGACTTACCATTGTCATATTTATATTTGAGTTTGGGAGCGGCAGGAGCTGATTTTACCTCACTGTCTTCTGTTGGCGACAACTTTGACTCTTCATCAGAAGTAGGCATGTCTTCTTTTTGTTCCATGCTTAATACTTCAGACTCACTTTCAACCTTTGCATTTAACTCATTTTCATTTGATGTTGCTTCAATGTTTGGTATGTTATTAGAAGATTTCTTATCAATCTTAGAAGTATTTGTGACCTTTTCGTTTTTGTATATCTCTTCTTTAACATTTTCTGTTTTTATTGCTGTCACCTCATTTTCATTGGCATCTGCTGATACTGCAGGCTCTAACATTGCAATTTGAGAGAAAAAATGATGCTATTAAAATTATAATCTATATGGTCTTAAAAACTACTAAACTTACAAACATGCAGATGGTTGAAATATTTTGTAAACTACATAAAAAAAGTTAACTATAAATGTAATATTTATAATTTTTTCTGGGTGTGTTTACTCATAAATCTTTTATTATATTCAATTATACTATTTTGGTACAAGATACAGGGAGAACGCATCTGGCTAAGTAAATTTATGGCCTGATAAATACTGTGACAGTTGTTGGTTACAAAGTCCTTAATACCAATAAAAATGTCTGTGCTCGGGCAACTCACTATCGGTAGTGAGTTATTAAAAACTGATGGATGTATAGGAAACACCCAGTACATTATGATAGTAAGCGCAAGGCACTAATACAACTAGCTAGGCAAGCAATTGACTTCATTACCATTAATCACTTTTGTAAGAAAATGTAATTACTCTAGAACATAGTGTGTGAAGGTCATTTCTTGAGCCATTTTAAAGACTTTGTTTGGCAAATTGTATGGGACAATAATATGGCTAGTGAAATTATAATCTAAAAGTGACTCATACAACTATATTTGTGAATATCGAAATAAAGTTTTGTTTTGTTTGCAAGGCCTTTTGTTTTTTACACAGATCACTTAATTCCCTAATAAATATGTTTAATGCCCTCTACATAACTACATATTCTTTTTCCATATTGCTGTACAGCACAGGGTATCAAAAAATATTCTAGTTGAAGTTTCCAATCGCAAGACTTAATATTGGTTAATTTGTGAGCAGGGCCTGTTTTGTACTCAACAATTCTCTAGTAATGCAATTTTCAACAAGAATTCTAAGACAGGGTATTTGTATATGATATAACAGAATTTTAAAACCAAAGCAAATTGAATTTAACAAACCTGCCATCTCATTATTCAGGTTAATATCCTTCATTTTAATTTCGGAGTTGTCACAAGTAGAGATAATGACGGTTTGCGATAGTTTTGGCTGCGCCTTTATTGCTTTGGAGGCTTCTTTGTTCTCGCTAATAATTTTGGGGGCAGCAGTAGATTCCTTAGCAGACTTTTCAATATTTTCAGAGTGATATTCTGTTGCAATCGGTGTGGCTGACTCAGAGAATTTAGGTAGCTTTTTGTTGTTATGAGATGTGTCAGATACATGAATTTCTTTTGCAGCTGCAGCAGTTACTTTTGCTACTTTCGTTTCCGTTTTATATAGTTGACTCTCATGACTAACTTCAGGTAAACTATCAACGGAGCTCACTGAAACAAAAATATTACTTTTAATATATTAAAGCAGTTAAATTATGAATTTCCAAATTTGAATTCCTCATAATGAGAATTAAATGAATGCATATTAACATCTTGTCTTTGTAGTTTTTTTTTTATATTCTTGTGAGCCAAGCTCACTTATTGATGGGCACATTGACATGTTGGTCTGCATAAGCTATTGTATTTTGAAATTTAATGTGTTCATTTACAAATAATGTGTAAAAATAAAGTTGTATATGTTGATAAAATTATTGTATATAATATGTAAATAAAATATAATTCTTCATATAGTAATAATCACACCTACTAACTAGTGGGTTTATATTATTGTTTAATTCTTACATTTACAATAAGTAACTTTTGACTATATATCTAAGCCATTTTGATTTTTGTCTTAGCTTCACTTTTTAGTTAACAGTAATTTAACTAATTTTCCAATTCAATGAAAAAAAAAAACAATATTGGCTTGAGATTAGTCACTCTAACATTCTACAACATATTTTAAAAAACCCTTATTCCTATTCTATATATAGATGATGTGATATTTTATTGCAGAACTAAGGAATTATTTTAATATCATATTTTGCAATGCTTATAAACACTTGGCCTTAAACTTTTATTAATTGCGAATTAAAATTATACCACATGACAACAAAGTATTGTAATAATGATATTTGACCAAATCTTTTAAGCCCTGGCCGAGTTCCTAATCATCCAAAAATTCAGATTTAAAACGATTTTATTTCGACAGCTGTATATTTTAAAATATAATTACACGAATTAGACTAAGAATATAGTCACCAAGGCAATGCATATACGATAACCTCTCGCAATCTAGAGATTGTCGAAGTAATAAAACGTGACCCTCGCAGAAATTAATTCGTAGAAAACATCACATCCGTACACTCAAATAAAAAGAAAGTCAATAACGCAAAAACTTTGCACCCTTCAAAATTATATAACCTAAGAACTTCGTTTCATATATTTGATTGCAGACATTAAAAAAATATCGGAAGGCTTTGAGATAACAACTTTTTACTTAAATTGCTCGCCTACAACCTGGCCTATCACTTTTTCTCAAGCAAGTTTGAAGTCTATAAATAGAGATGTGAGTTATTTCCACGTGGGAGTTACGTCTAGCACAGTACCTTATTTTAAAACACACGGCACCCATTCCTAATATACTTATATATCACAGTTTTCAAATTCTTAATATTCAATGAAAATTTCACGTATCAATATGGTATTTTTTTTAAGTACATTTAAAAGGTCACTCAAGGATTTTGATTTTTAGCACTCGTTTTAACTGAATCACTTTACTTATGTACTAAATTAAATGATCTATTTACATAATAATAATTAATAAGTTAATTAAAAATGACAAAATTTAAAAATCAATGTTACAATTCAAAATCATTATTAAAATAATAAATGTTATAAAGCAGCCACGCGCAACATTTCTGAGTTCAAATCCGCCATGTTGGATCATTCCATGCGGTATGCACCTGTGAAATAGTGTTGTGCGCAAGTACAAAAACGATCGATGTTTTCATTCACTCTACAAACGATTATTCGGATCGTGACATTGGTAGTAATTTTAGTATATTTTTTTCATTGTAAAATAATAATAAAACATGACTCTGTTAAATAAAATAAATAAATGAGTATGTAAAATCAGTATTGAGGTTAATATACGTCATGTTAACCATTAGGTTTTGCGTGATGGATGTAACATCCAAGGAAAGCGAAGTGTAGGCCGAAGAACATCTTGGCTCAAAAACCTACGCCAGTGGTTCAGAAAGAGCACCCGTTCGATTTTTAGAGTCCTAATGATCGCCGAACTTCGAAAGAAGATGGCACTTTAATAAAAATAACGTATTGCCTTATATTTTCTATTATTTTTTTACAAGTAAATAAAATAAATCAAACGTATCCGTAGTCCAGAGAAAATAGCAGATATTGTGGATTTTAATTTAGTATCTTTGTTATATTTTAGAAGCAAATTACTGTCCACTACTAAAAATAAAGTTTTAGGAAAAATAAATTTATTGATTTTGTACAGGGAAAAATAAAGAAAACGTTGATGTATACCAATTCTTAAATTACTTTTGTTTTTGTAATTTAACGTTTTAGTATGTTAAGAATTCCCAGAATTTAAAATACATACTCCAAGACAGACCACGCCTTTGACGTAAAAAGATAGACAAAAATTACGGATTTCCACATTGAAAAGCCCTTGGAAACCTATCTCTTTTGCTTTCATATACATATTTAAATTAACACGTAAGTGTTAGTCCTTGCTTTTATTAATATCCACGATATCTTAAGAATATGATCGAGGTTACATTCGGCCAGGGCCATCCCTACCGAAACTGCCATAATATGCAACTTTAAGTACACCTATAATGATTTTATCACTAAAATGTAATTAAATAAAAAAACGTTTTACATAAATGATGCAAAGTAAGTATAGATTTCAGATATATATTTATTATACCATTACATGACCGCATTTATTATTCACCAGATACTGTTTTCAATCCCCCCGAGTCTGGATTTTATTAGCATAATATTGATAGACCGTGTTTACTCGTGCACATGAAACACAACTTATTTGCAAGTACAAAATGTGGACACGTCATAACAAGAAACGAGGTTTATTTTTCATTCGGGTTCTATCGTAATTATGTGATGATTAGTGATGAGTTATACGATGCAAAATCCAGTACCTTGGATTTCTGTTACTGTGACTTACAAATATGTGACAAATATCAGTGACAAAATACTAGGTGGTACTTTTGTACTAGGCAAGGGCGTTATCGCTTATGCACTAAACGAACAATATTTTATTTGCTCAGTCTCTTTTCGCCCAATCATGTATTAGAAAGTAATGATGCAAATATCGATTACTATATATCGATATGATGATACCGTTTTATTCGTTATCGCAATAACTAACTTCCCATAACAAAAACCAAGCGAAACGTTTTCACCGAATCGTTTTATCCTTTCTGTTACGATATTGGTACTGACATCATCACTTTCTAACAAGGTTGATGTGGTGGCGAAGAGACGAACCGAATATTCTGATATTTCAAACCAAACCAGACAACTCAGTCCAGACATGTGTCAGCTTGTCACTGTGACGCATTGAGACTTTCAAATATCTTTGATTTTTATCGGTGACGTAAATACGCCTCACCTCTAGTAATAATGCATCTGATTAGCGCGAGTATCCATGAATGTTGTTATTGTCAGAATGGAAATTTTATACAATGAGTTTTTTGCTAACAATCATTTCATTTAATAACTAGCCCACACCCTCTGGGTTATTTTCTTTCTAGAGCTTTCTTATAATTTCTAAAACTACCCAGAACATTGCAGACTCAATCAAATCATTCAATTCATTTAAAATAGTATTTGAATATATTTTAAAGCTTTCCAGATTATTTTCAATAATCGTTCCGGAATATTTCAGATACGTAAGGTTATTCGAGCTGTGTCGGTCCATGGAAAAAATCAGTTATTTTTTTATATTTGGATTTCTTTTTCTATACATCATATTTTCTGCCACTCATAATACATTTATAAACAGGTACTTATCAAACATCCCCCGTATAATCGATTATTAAATACACGAAACATTCTTAATCGATTGTTACTCCGTCTGTTTTAGACACCACTTACCAATGACATTCCCCTCTTATTACGCTTTTTCTAATATTGTCATTCTGAGTAGCACCCATATCTCCCCATAAATTTTATTTTAATTATAGCAATAGAGATGTGTAATGATTGTATATATCTAATTCGAGTGATATTACCTATCCTATGTAATTATCCATTAGGCGAGTATGGCGAGCACTATTCTATAACGCATTACGCCTTGTGTGTGCAAAAGGGGTAGATCTGTGTCGTGTGCTCGCACACAACTGTTTGTGTGCGAGCGAGCAACCAAAAACCAGAAAATGCAACCAATCTATTTTTACACCTCTAACTTTTACAGTAACAACTGTAAACCAATACGTCATTTTTAAATCGTTACGCACGCTATGGGTTACTAAGTTTCTAAAGAAGAAAATTATTTTGTTTAATAAACTACGCTACTATTGCAGTGAATTTAAGGATGAAATTAAAATATTAGAATTAATTTTTAAAATATTTAAATATAATGCAAGGGCACGGCTAATGCAAATACATACGTAATGCTTGGGAGTACTTCGTTATTTGATAAAAGAAACGTCGCATTACCTTTCGATACATGATGTTTTGAACATTTCTACTTAGCACAACTTTTTTCACCAATACCCATTTACATTTATTAGATTGAGTAAACGCACAACATTGCATACTGCTAAGCGCCATATTACGAAAACGAACATATTGCCATTCATTTTACATTCCTCATTGCTTTTCACATTTCAAAGTCAGTTCATTATCACCACAAGCATGGTATGGTATTATTGTATATAATATTGTCTGAAAACTTGATATTGAAAACGATATTACATTTATCAAGGCAAATACTTTTTTCTAGATATTAATTTTTTTTTACCTCAACTTTAGGTTTCTTAGTTGTCAGTATCACTTTACCTCAGTCAGGGATATCATGTCTATGTCTAGAAATGTATAGAACCTGACTGGAAATGCCAATGAATACAACTCAGTAAAGTCTATAGAATGGTAATTGTCTTAGACAATATACATTAAGATGCATAATTGAAATCCTTCTTATTAAAGAAGGATTACAATACTTTATTTATCATTATGGAAATTAATGAAGAATTTGTAAAGCAAAAAACTTTGTTCTAATTTCTTAATAGTAAATTAGACCTTCAATGGTATACCAATTATGAGACTATCAATAGTCACCTGTGGCAATGTAAGACTTCATGTTCGGAAGAAGGAGTTTAAAAATGTATTCGAATTTAGGAATATTAAAGTCCTTGAAAACTCAAACAAATCTCAAGGCAATTGATGTGGTGCATAACTTATTAAACATTCGGCACTTAAACTGCATTGTTTTACTTGCGAATTTCAATCGGAATTTCAGGTCACAGCGAGATTGTTGCCTGTAGATATGAAGAAAACTGAGCATTCTATACTTGACTTTTGCCAAAAATTTGACAAACATACTTCATGAGTCCTACTAAGCGACCCTATTCCGAAAATAGGACTCAAATCCACTGATTGTTATCAGTACATTTTTTATGACTAGCATTCCGTCACAAGGGTGCCTGGGAAGGCCAAATCGCTGTCCATTGCAAATATCATCTTCTATTAGAACGGAATTTTTAGCAATCTGCAAGTATGAAAATTTACCTCATACTCTCTTAGTCTTAGTCATAAAAGTTTTTTTACATTTTTAGCAAATATCAAAAATCAACATGCAACTAATTTAGATTTAGATTACATTTTTGCTTTTCTTTTTTAAAGGATCATGTGATAAATCTTGAAAAAAACATGAAACAGGTCACCACAAGAAAAGTGCCAATACCAGGGAATAGAAATCAGGGTGCTCGCTTACTATGTGACCCAAAAAGATATTTACCTAGCATCAAGCTATAAAAAATATTATTACTATTTTGTAAATCCATCTCTTGCATGCATAAAAATAGCTCTTCTGAGTATAGATTCATAAATAACATGCAATATCAAGCATCATCATTTCAATAATTTAAATAAACACATATATTGGTTTTTCTACTATTGCAAAAATTTATCTGATATTGAAAAATAAATAATTAGAAGCCTTAAAAATTATTTTTGATAAAGATTATAATTATAGACAAAGTGCCGATCGTTATACCTTCAGTCTTCATAAGATTATATACGATACCCATCTTGAAATTAAGGAACTTTGAGATGAGAAAAAAACAATTGTTTGGACCACACAAACGTCGAACGGTCACTATCGAAGCACTTTCACAATAACTGTAGCGAGAGCAAAAGTGTGATGTGCACGTCTATACGGCTATGTTGAGATTAAACATCAGCGACAAAATAACGCGCAATGTCTGTCTTCACCCCGCGTCACCCCTCACGGCTTATTCATCGTAACAACAGAAAAAAAAACACCTTGTTATGTGTCATTCAAAATCAATTCACTGCTCTGCGTGCATATATACATAAATACATATGCACGCAGATTATTGAATTGATTTTGAATGAAAGTCTTAAATGCAATCGTATTGCACATGCTGTATGTAATGACCACATGGTGGATTGTTTCTTTTAGTGTCAAACTGAACACTTTTAAGACAAAGCCAACAAACAATAATAATAAAAGCTCACTCACCTAAGGAAGTGGGTCCATTAGGTTTCGTTGACGTTTCCTTTTCTTGGACGTGATCCACTGGTCTAATTTCCTCTTCTGCTTTAATTTGATCCCTTTGATCGCGTAACATCTGCGACAACGGGTTCGTCGGTGCGCTGTTGTGGGCCTGCGGAGAATCAACTACTACGAAGGGAGTAGGAGCGGAGAACGTAGGAATGGCGTAGGCGGGGAGGAATGGCACGGTAGCGGGGGGCGCGGGGACCAAGGGCGGCTCGGTCGGTGCACTGAGGACGGTGCCCTGCGGTAGCTCGGCGGGAGGCGCGCTCTCCGCGGCGGGCGCAGCCGCGGGCGTCATCAATAACGGTGTGGCTTTTTCTACAGGCTTCTCTAATACGTCTTCGACTTGAGGCACGATCGGTTTATTCTTTTGTTTTTGTTGCTTGTGAGCTTGCGGCAAATGCTTCGTGTCCACCGCCGCCGGGGTCTGAATCTGTTCTACAGTCTTTTGAACTAGTTGCTTTACATTCGTGGTCATTTTAGGCACTATAACGGGACTGTTCGATATTGCAGAAACCACTGGGGTTTCATTAATATTAGAAACAACATCGGATCCTAAAGTTGTATTTTCATTATAATTTAAAATATCAGACTTTACTAAATTACTATTAATAGGATTTATTACGTTCGTTTGTGTTTGCATAGAAAGTGACAACGGCGGAGTGGACATGTCGATTGTCTTGGGAGCAAGAGGAGGCTTCATCGCAATGTCGTTGAGGGGCTGATGGTTCGCTATCGATTCGTTCACCAATCGCGAAAATTCTTCCGCTATGGTGTGTGAAGGCACCTCCTGTGTTCAAATTGAATTCACATGTAATACAAACATACATAACTGTCTCCAGGAAGGTTTTATTACAGAAGTTATGGATATTCTATTACCTTCTGCATTTATTAATTATTAATTTTAATTGCATACCTTCTTAATTTAACATTACAATACGTAGTCTATTTCAATCATTTTTGACTAATATATTTTACTGAAAAAAGTTTTTATATTTTAATCAGTTCATTTGGCTTTATAAAAACTGAATCAATTGCACATGTAAACTTTTTATACACATAATTCTGCTCAATCTGCTTTTTCAACAAACACAGATCATCCAATCTTCCACATCCATTCTGCAGCTGTACATAGACCTCTTAGAACGGCGTTTTATATGATAATAGTTTTTATTAGTGTTGTGATAAACACAAAAAAATTAAATAGCAGAATTTTAGTCAGAAAATCATAAAATCATGTCTATTTCATGTGGGATTAATAAATGAAGAAAATATTTGAAATGCGAAGAGAAACCTCGTGTTGACGGATCTTTAAAAATATACTTCGCATGTTTGAGCAATATAACTCTAATCAATCATTTTAAATTGACTTTGCTGTGTTTCTGTAAAATATAAGAAAATGGCAATAAAAACCCTTCCTTCATCTATCTTATTTTAAATTAATGAAATTTAACATTAGAAAATATACAATGAAAAATAAATTAACCAAAGTGGTCCTATAACAATCAATGTATGTGTTTTCTTTACTTATTTATATATATTATGAACTATTACAATCTTTTCTTTACATAATAAGTAGTTATCTTGATTGTAATTACGAGACATAATTAAATTATAATTATTTTCAAAGCATTTAATAATTTTCTATGAAATCATTACGATTTATATTAAGGTTCAACTCATTAGCATTATAATATATTATTATAATTAGTAAAAGAATTTTAAATTAAACAAACACAATCTTATTGATTTTTGAACGCACACAAACTTTGGATATGAATTTACAAATACAGTTGATTATTTTTTAATCAACAAAATGATCTATTACTTAAGTAGTCTTTGTTGGCTTCGTAATTAACCATCCTTTGCAAATGGTACATGATGGTACATAAATCAATTCTGTTACTGTATGATTTGGAACACCACATATACAAGCTGGTATAAACAACAGATATAGCATTTTTTACTTGCTTTAATCTTTGTACAAGACATGAATATAATAATGTAGTTCTCGGGATTGGATGAATAGTGTTTTAGAATTGTAAATTGATCCAGTACCTATACATGGATTCTTCAACTTTGAGACTGTTGAGACAGCTACTTTATCTCATGTTGTTTTTAAAATCCCAATTTAATTTTAATATGATAAGATATACGCAATAATTGTTGCTTGAAAAATCGTATAAATGTTTAAAAATCAAAGAATATAACACAACAACAATTTAATGTTATTTTTTAATACTGGCCACATATCTCAGAATTACTTTTTTTCAGTCAATAATCTAAGTATTTGTGAATATAATGGTACAAAACTACATTCCCGAGGCGGTTTAGCGTCAGACAGGCGGCCACCTGTAAAAACTAGCCAAAACCTATACAGTATAGACTGCGGTTTGCCGCACCTACACGTCGTTGGAAAATGTTCAAGAATGTTTAATAATACAATTGCCTATGAATATATAAATACACATACCGGCTGAGGCGTTTGTCTCTCGTTCATTTCGCCTGTGATGAAATATTCATCATTATTGTAAACTTCTAACAGCACCTCTTGTTCTGTAATAAAATAAGTGTCATTATGACCCTCCAAAATACATTCAATACCTTCTATCTTCAGCACCTTAATAGGGTTACTAGTATTCACTTGAATCTGTGAGTACCTTAGTAAGTACTTTTACTTATTACAATTCTTACTTTGAGGTCTCAATTGAACAACATGGAATGGTCCCAAGGGCTGTCCAATCCCATATATAGCCCATCTCCATTGACCTTTCAAGGGCCGGATGACCCTTGAAAGGTCAACGGAGATGGGCTATATTACTGATGGATGAAAGGCGCAAAACGAATTACGTACACACTTCATGTTTGAAGCTTCACGATAAAAGCCCTTCAACAAAAGTTCTGAAGATTGACGAGGGATTATGTCAGTGCACATTGCTCACCGTTAGATGGTAGCACTTTTGTTAATGCCATATGATATTGAAAATTTAATATTCTTACCAAACAAAAATAATAACCATAAATATTTAAAATTGTGCTTAAATATATATAAAGCACCCAGCTTTCAGCGCCACTATTTGGACCTACAGTCACAAAATTGATTGAATTTATTCTTCCCGTATTACATAAGTTGCTAAGTAATTGTTTTAAATACACAAATATTAAGTATTCGTCAGAAATTTAACTGTCTGTTAGTTTTTAGTATCCTATTTATATTCTACCCGGAAAGTTATATTTACTTCGTGTATATTTACTTGTCCCCACTATCACAGAATAGAAGTTAGTCATTTGATGATGATTTGGGTGTGAATAATAACGGATACAAAAGAACTTACGCGTTGCTGGGTCAATTATAGGCACTCTATGGCTGCGTTTTGTGAGTGTAGAGCGAACACCTGCAAAAAATATGTATTCAAAAAAATGTACGTGCTCCTAATAACGCCTATGTGTAGTATATCACTAATCTGGTCGCCATAAAAACAACTGATATAGCATTTTTTACTTGCTTTAATCTTTGTACAAGACATGCTAGCTTGCCTAGAAATCAACACTGCCACTCCCTTTGGCAACATAAATTTGTCTTGTCACTCTCTCTTCATCCCTTTCAACATGCCAGGACCATACCTTTCTCAATTTTAGTCAGGTTGATAAAAAATTCACTGCCTTCTTTTCCTTTGGTATTACACTATTTTAATTATCTTTGGCCTTTTCTTAGTCATAATTTATTTTTAATGCTTAGTATTTACACACAATTGTTTGCGCCATATGATTATTTTAAAGAAATTTGAGGATAACATTTTTGTTATTTATATTAATGTTGGATATTGAAACTGTGCTTTAAAATTTAACATACACCTCAAGTAGTTAATTATAGGTCTATAAACTATAATGAGTATGTAACATATAATTAAGGATATGTTTATGACATATATATTGATGGCTATACTACTAGAGATGAATACTGTAACAAATATAAGTGAGTTGGAGTTGTTTCCGGCGGTGGTCAGATTCAAGACTAAATTTTACTTTAATACACCGGTCATTTATTACAGTTTCATTAATTTTTAATTTATACACCGGTCATTTATTAAAGTTCCATTAAATTTTAGTTTAATACTCCGGTCATTTATTACAGTTTCATTAAATTTTAGTTTAATACAAGGGCCATTTAGTACAGTTTCATTAAATTTTAATTTATACACCGGTCATTTAGTACAGTTTCATTAAATTTTAGTTTAATACAAGGGCCATTTAGTACAGTTTCATTAAATTTTAATTTATACACCGGTCATTTATTACAGTTTCATTAAATTTTAGTTTAATACACCGGTCATTTATTACAGTTTCATTAAATTTTAGTTTAATACACCGGTCATTTATTACAGTTTCATTAAATTTTAGTTTAATACACTGGTCATTCATTAGAGTTTCATTAAATTTGGAAAATTTTTAATTTTGAAACATTAAATTTTGAAATAATGGTAATCTATATATATAAAAAGGCGATGTGTATTTGTATGTTCCCAATAGACTTCCGAAACGGCTACACCGATTTAATTATCAGGAAACGTTCAGATTAATGATATTACCGTCGGTTTACATTACCAAAAACATATTGTCATCTCAGTTTTTTTAGAAAGGTAGATAGAGC
>JWHW01028960.1:169552-182370 GCA_000931545.1 Papilio glaucus | reverse complement strand
ACAAGCGGGGCGCCGGCACGCGCGGAGTTCGACGACACGCCATTGCCTCCCAAAGGCTGGTTGTTTTGGTAATAATCTACCAAAAAAAACATATTTATTACATAAAAACAAAGCACTGTACACCATTAAGATGTCCCCAAAATTCAAGATGTCATAAGATACATATTTAAGATAATTTTTGTAGTCACTGACGCATCAATCTCTTAGTTCACAATCATAGAGATAAATATAGATTTTACAAGAGTTAAATTTCACAAACTAAAATTTTAATTACTATTAACGTAAACCAAGATAAATTTTAGAGTTTTGTAGGAACGGATCAATTTGAATAGAAATAATCTACGGTAGTAGCCACGATACATGCTGTGTGACACAATGGAAACCCTAAACAGCCTTAAATACGAGTTAATCTTGTTAAGATATAATATCTAGTTTGTAAACTTGTTATAAGAGTTATTTTATCAGTCTATAACACCTTTACCGGCGGAACTGTTTTCACAGAGTTGCTAATTTCATGGGCGCAGGCAAACAGCTAGACGGTAATTTTGCAACTACCGTAATAACCTCACACGGTCGATTATGATCCTTTGGGTTTCTTTGGTCAGCTACTTGTCCAGTCCGAGTGGGTTCACGTTGGTTCACCACAGCCACACAATTTACTATGTCATTTCACTTATCTTTCGTATATCAACGGTTGTTGCAGTACTCCTATCTTATTACTCTCTTTACTTGCCGCGACCGTAGGGTAGGCAGTGAGGTCCGAGACCTTCGATGTGAAAGGGACTACTACCTTTATAACAGTAGGTTGTGAATTAAAAAAAATGCAGATAACCAGTTATGTTTTATAAAATGACACAATACTACGCATAACATACTTACATGGTGGTGTGTGACCAGTTGGGGTGCCGTAACCCAAGTACGGCGATACATATTGATAGAATCTGAAAAAAAAAAGACTATTAAATATTTTTTGTACAAAAAAATGTGCATCACCACAAGCCATTACCATGTTAAATAGGAATTTGGTCTAAAGATGGTAAGACGCTCGGTACAAATATGATATTGTCAAGGACAGTTAGTCCTAATTTATGATATGTGAGTCTGATTGCACATTTATCGCGAAATCGAGTGTTTTGTTTTGTTACATTTACGAAATAAGTCTTAGGCCATAGGTACACAACGCTACGAAAATATCCGATACTCGATTACTATAGTCTCCAACCACCTATATCAATACAAACTCATAGAGATTCGTGCACATGCACGCGTCGCGGACGTCGCCGTCGCCAGTAGCGCGCTACCCGTCGTCGTCGTAATCGTCGTTTGAAATGTTAAAAACGACGTAAAAATATCTATTATAAATAGTGTTGCCTGCCTAATTCGTAACGATGTTTAGGGGCCGTGAAGTAAGGGTGTAAGTCGAGCTGTCGAGTACGACGTCTTGGCATATAGTATTCAATTTTATGCAATTGATATTACTGTGTATAACGCCGGACAGAAAGCATATGTCAACTCAAATACGCCTTTCTTCAAGACTCATAAGACCGTTTAAATTAATTTATTCATTTCAGATGTAACATCCACATTTGTTAGTAAAAAACAACATTAAAGTTTAGGTAACACGCTTACGTGTATTATGAAAAGTTTTCTGGAGTTGGTGATTGATAAAAAATGGTATTCGCTGTAAACAAACATACATACACATATCGCATTTTATGTACGTACATATGTACCTGTAAAAAAAAAAATTCCCACTGAACCGTACATTTTTTTGGGTTCAAAGATTTTCATCATTCGTTTTTGCATGAAAAAGTAACAAACATCCATACTTTCGCATTTATAATATAAGTATAGATTATTAATGTTATTTAAAAAATAAACATTACACGCAATTATTAAATACTAGCTGTTCCCGCGACTTCGTCGGCGTGAAATTTAATTGATAATTTCTCAATATAAACTTTCATTTCCTACTTTAGAATATTGGAGGATGAATTTTCAAAAATCCGAAATAGGTATTCAATTATTTGTACTGAATTTTTTAAAGTAATTTTGCTGAAGGAAAAATATAATACATAATTGTTTGTTTTCATTCTTTTGTACCAAGAAACAGTTTGCAATCAAATTATTAAACATATAGTGTGCACTTTATATTTCCTTCTTTATTTCAATGAAACCAGTATATTATAATTCAAAGTAGTCAAAATTATAGCTTCATCGAGCCATACACACATGTGTATGCTCTGCGCTCATTGAGGTCGGATAGACAATTCGCGTCTTGTCTCTATCGGAGACTTCCGTAGCGTCGAGTACCAAGGGCCTTAAATCTATTAAGTAACTACCTTCTTCATATGTTTACTTGTAGATTAAAATATAACTTATTAAGAATACTTAAGTTATACTTTAAAGATGAGACAGTTTTCGGTGAAATATTGAATGGAGCTATTGATAATTTAAAGCATTCAGAACGAGGTTATGAAATTAAGTAAACGTACGAATGTTAAGAATACTGGATACGACTATATTACAATGATTATATCTATGTCTTTATAATAGCATTATTAACTCACAGATACCATCATATAGGTCAAACTGATACAGGGTGTCCAAATAATAGGTTAATTTTTAAATTAGTCAGATAAATCGGAAGGTATACACGTGCAGAACACATGCCTTCAATTAAAACACAGGCAACGAAATAATCTACGCCAGCGGTTTGGCTAAAGAATAATTTATCGAAATATCAATTGGCCACCTAGATTCTGCGACCCTTTCTCTTTCTTGCGAGATCTTTGCACTGCTTCCTATTGGGATAAGTCAACGTTTGTACCAACGATTCAAAAACCATCGACAACCTTAAAAATATTATAATCTAAGCCATTACAACATTCAATACTTATTAATGAAGACAATAAAAAAGTTAATTGCAAATGAGTATACCATGTCGCAGAATGTAAATCGATTAGATTGACATTCCAAAGGGTACACCAACGTGATTTTTAGTTGTTGATTGTTTGTTTTATGCCTTTATGGAAATGTATTATGATGAATAGATACTGGATTTATGTTTAGGTCAGTGAATTAAAAATCAAAAATATTGTACAACTTTCGCCTAGGGAATCTCTTATATACACCTTATATATTATTCAGTTTTATAATCTAAACTCCTTTATTTGGAATATCCATACCATTTCCACTTCTCGATAAAACTTACACAACTAAAGTATGCTACTTTTTATTCAATAAAAGTAATACAAAATTACCCCGACGAAGATGACCTTGGTTGCTGGTAGCCTTGTGGCAGCCCCATATGGGGCTGAAACACCAGAGTGGGGTGATGATACACCACGGGCGCTGCCGTGTTGTTACCTGCACCGCCTAGATAAGGCTGCTGTTGCCTGCGAAACGATAAACGTGACGATGATTACATAACAATGCGAACAGAACCTTTCAAAGAATATCTTAGGTTAATCTGTAATAATTAATACTAGTCTACATTTTGACACAGCTATATACATTCTTCTAATCAATAATATGGCTTCTTATGTGATCTAATACTTAAGCTAATAAGTCACTGTATCTGTAAGGCTCGGCGCAAACGGATCATCGACCACAGCCACCGGTGGCTGTCGCGCGCTACTGCCTCATTTGTAACTTGCCAGCGTCAGCAACCACATTTCTGATACAAATGGGTCAACAACACAACAAGCGTCGTCACCATTGTGACGCGTGCGATGCGTAGGACGCTTAATGATTAACTGAGCTGGTGGGTAGCGTGACAGTAACGCGTGGTGGCGTCTTGTGTGATGACATGTGAGGTAGCGACGGGCCACACGAGCGCGTCGAGTTCTAACGAAATGTATGAAATATTTGTTGAATTGCTTGTCACCATCTGTGGTCGGTGGCCGGTTTGCGGCGAGCGTTGGTCCAGACCGTCACAAAATTAAAAAACAAATGAAAGGCTCACGAACGCATATCAAGTTTTTTTGTTTATAAATAATATCAATACCTAAACAGAGCGATGTATTTAATACACAGAAACAAGAAGATTCGTTGGAAATGTAAACAATTTAATCGTACAATGTTTTGGGGCCGTAGGAATGTAATAGCAAAACATAACGATTCATATGCACAAAATTAAACTTGAATCGACGTAACCTGTAAAAACGTTGCTTGTTAAAAATATTTCTTAGCTGGCACCATTAGCTTCAGGTCTTTGAACCGAAATATCGATGTAAGCTTGTTGTATTTAAACTCAAGGTACTTGAATATGTATAGTAATAATAACAAAGCTTAGCTGCATTCTAGACTACACAAAGGTTTGATTTGATTTATTTATTGCCTTGAAAATATCAACGTGGGTGAAGGACAGGCTATTTCAACGAACAGTCGTATGCAAACTGAACAGTTTATGATTTCCATGTGCATTAGATGTCAGGCTTTTCATTAAATACACAAATAGTTAATTCTGAACTGAACAATTCTTAAAATCCAAACCTATGCTGAAGCTTCTGACAGTTTAAGCTTGTACTTTACACTGAAATAGTAGTAAAAGAAATAGTACTTTTCGTTAAGCTAGCTTATAATTATATAAACTACTAGCTGTCGCCTCCGGCTTTACACGGGTTCGTTTTATTTCTTCTTATTTTCTTAGTTGGATTTTTTTTTGCAACTTGATCCCGCGTATAATCACTTCGAATTAGTTTATATGTGTCAAAAAGTTATCGTCAAACAACTGATAACATTACCACGGCAACCGATATTACAAAAAGAAACTTTTATGTGTTTCCTATCCCTCGGGACCAGTTTATTCTCGTAGTCTCGTAGTTATAAATACAACGCTGAGTCAAAATTTCGAAACAATCAGCTACATTATTTTTTTACATATATACGTGTAGATATATATAATATAATGTAATTCTCACCTTGGATGTGTGTTGGGTCGTGATCCATGTTGGGCTCTGTACGAGAAGTTCGAATACTGCGGTCTCGATTGCGGACTCTGGCTCTGTTGCGGCACGTAGTTGTGTCCCGCCTGTAATGTACCAACCAAAATATTGTACGATAAATATATTCAAAGACTAAAATTGCTAGCGCAGTCTATTGGCAGACTTCAGACGGGTTCTACGCAGACTGAAAAGTGCAAAAGGTTCGTCCCGTATTGAATGACATGAGAAAGTATGAATGCGCACTACTTTATCTCGATTGTCAGTGACCACTTTTATACGGCGTGTTCAAAATTGTCAAATCATAAAAGGCAAATAAAAAAGGTCAGTAAAATAAAACATTAAGTTAATTAATGTACATTAAGGTTAACATGCACGTTGGTATACAATATTAATCATTAGGTTTCATCTTTCGTTTCTGCTTAAGAAGCTCGCACTCGAAGTTGAAAAACAATACTACGTCGGTTAATTAAATTCGAAATTTTATTTTTCTTAATTACATCTAAATATAGGTGTACAATTATTGTTCTACGGCCACGCTTATCACTAAAGAATGCCCAAACAAAAAGGCTACCAGCACCCACCCTGTTGAACTCTATGCACAATGCACGTTTCTCAGCGCCGTTCGACTTTTAACTGGGGTAAAACCACTTCGTGTAATTCGCGTTCCAGTCGCGTTTATTAAAGTTTTGTATTTTAAGCTCGTGGCTTCTTTTCTTTTGACCAGTGACGACTAATTGCTACATCCGGATGCTACATATCCTAATTAACATAATTTTTAAAACTGTATTTTTGAGTATTTGATTTGGACTATTTGAATTATAGAGTATTTAGGGCGCTAGTTAATTTCGATCGTATTATTTCTTCAGGTGAGATAATTATTTCGATCTCTTTTTCAAACAATCCGTGACTGCCTCCTTCCATTATCTTTATTTAGACGAAAAATGCGGAATCCGGTGAAGCAACTTTTTTTTTCATAATCCTAGGACGTAACATAGTGTATATGTCGACTGTGATTTTGAACTTCGTCAGATTACAATTAAAAAATATATATTCTAATTCACAATTGGCCAACTGTCTAGAGATGGTACAGTCGAGTTGTGAATGATCCGGTCAGTTCCGTTTATAATATGAGTAGTCCAATTATAGACTGACAAAGTTCACAATCGGTCGGTGACATGCACAAAAGGGAAAAATTAAGCAAATACTATTTTCACATCTCTTCTCTATTGCCTTAATGCTACTATATAGTTAGCGATGTTGTCATTGGTAACAAGACGACAGCTTCAAGAATCACGCTCGAAAAAGTATTACAGTATTTATTTATCGTTGTCAAGTCGAAAACCCACATACACACGTTTTTAGTAGCAGTACACACTGGTTGTAACAAGTTAGAGAAGTGAGTGTTGACTCTGACAGAACCTGGATGTTAGTAAAATTAATTAAATAGGGCGCCTAAATGTCGAAATTAGAAAAACAAATTCGAGGAAAGGCAAATTGTTGTGCGACTTGAGGACTTTGAAATTAGCTTTTTTTATAGATGTGTTTTTTTATGGGATAAGGTGGCAAACGAGCGAGCGGATAACCTGATGTTAAGTGAACGCTACCCATAGACATCCGCAACAAGTAAATGTGTTTCAGATGCGTTGCCTACCTTTAATGGACAGACGCCCCTCCCCGTCCAATCCTCTTCCCGTTCCCATACTATCGTGATGAGGAAAGGGTGGGAAGGGGAAGAAAACTGAAATTAGGCCTCCGGCACCTCACTCATCAGACGAAACGCAGAATACTTCTACTTCACGCCTGTTTTCTGTGAGGTCGTGGTATTTCACCGGTCGAGCTGGCCCATTCGTGCAACAGATGTTGTTGCGGGCTCTACCACTGTTCAACTTTCAACTTTTATAGAAATAGAAAAGAACAAATAAATAATAAGTAGTGAAGAAATTTCACGTAGAAAGTACGAGTTGTTGGTTAAGAAGGATATACCGAAGTCTCACTTCCATATATCGACCGGATTCGTGACTTACTAGAGGACGAATAGTATGTATCTACCCGTAACCGACAATTCCGTACATGTATAGATGTATCAAGTAAAGATGAGAAATGAGATCACGATCGAACATCATGAACCTTTTGAAAAGAATAGAATTGTAGATTTATTAACGTTAAATATATATAAAAGGTTTGCGAGATGGAAATTCGTATTGTAGGAGGACAATAGAAAAAAATCTTTTGTCATACATACATTAAGTTACATTACAACTTAGCGTTTGTATTTACACTGCAGGTAGATAATAACTACGCAGGCGAAGCAATTAACTAAAGAAATTCTTCACACAAAAATAATTCATTAAAATTTCGCACATCAATTCGCAATTACGCAATATCTATATTAAGGTATGTCTTCCTACATAGAAATAATCATCATAAATATAAAAAAAATAAAATAAAGTCTATATAATTAGTCATATCTGTAGGTGGATTTAAAGCCCGGCGAATTGATAATGCGCTGGGACCATGTCGAATTTACAGCCACATGACGTCAGTCGTACCTAAAAAGTATAGTTAACAAAAAAATATTAATTCTAATATATCGTGAATTTAATGTTAATAATTACAGAAATATTATTGTCAATAATATATAATAATTGTGTAGATTTTATCTAAAAATAATACCAAATATTAATAATCTGTTTTCTTCTGATTCAAGTATGTTAGTTAAATTGGTCGGGGTCTTTTTATCATCGGATGTTAATTCCCATGCTGTGATGAACAGTTTATACTGGCTTGTTAAGTAGATTAATATTTTCGACATCACCATGTCATCATCAATGTTTGGGTTAAGATTATTTTAATCTCATTCTCAAATTTTGAATATCCGTGATCAATTGTGACATTGACTGGTTTTATTTAATAGTAATAATAATTCATATTAAAATTATAATTTCACGAACACGACTGTGAAGTATTTTCCTTCTAATTTTAAAACAAATATGACAATAACAACAACAGCGGCAAACAAGATAGCGTTGCTAACGGTACTGTGTTCAATGTCACGAAATACATCACAGAAATGGTCACCAGACGCATTAGCAATTCGCGCGGATAATATTATCAGATGTAGCCGAATGATTCGCCACGAGACGAGATCGCACTTTGAATTGTCTAAATGACGTATACAGCAGAGCTGCGTTTGTTTTGCGTTTCGTACACATGCCAAGTTACGCGATATTGATTTTGTGAAGAGTGTATATAGCTCACGGCACGAGACAAGGCCGGCGCCACTTTGTTGAGATTGATAGCCCCAAATAAAGGCGGCGTATTATATACCTAATAGCAGACGTGGTCCATGTGGAAAAGTGAAGTGGGACTTCAACGGAGCCAAATTCAAAATGAACAATTTTCAATTTTGATAAATAGTGATTTGATTTTTTTATCAAGCGAAAGTATTTTGTTCCATATACACTAAACTTATAACAATGTTGAAGTGAAAAACATGATACACTGTATTCCAAAAATATCTTTTTATGTTTTTTTTTTATTTTATTTTAGTTACAAGTATGGGACCAATAGTCCCGATATTATTCATAGGAATAGCAGATGATTTGATGATCTCCGAGCAAAGGGCTCAAAGACAAGTCAACGGCAAAGATCACAATAATATTTCCACAATCAACCTTTGAATAATTTACGAAACGACTAATGCCACTTTATCTAAACGGGAAAATAATCTGCAATGGACCACGACGATGACCGTAAAAGTACGCTTCAGTACATCCTAACACTAGTCCGAATAGATGAAAAGAGATAATAGACTTTTACGTTTATTTGTGCTTAATATTCATATAATAGCAGTCAGTAAAGGTATAAACTAGGTTTAGAGGCTAGGCTAGGCTAGGAGCTAGGAGGAGTTAAAATGACCTGACTATCTATAGTTGTTAGTGTATTTTTCGTTGAGTATATTACTGATATGAGGGCAAGCAAGCAGCCAGACCGCACATCCACACATCGAATGAGCTGCATGAGTATTAGTAGCACCGTTGTAATTTGGCAAATATGTTGGCTAGGAAACTAAAAAAAAAAACAAGTTTTTATGATGTCTACGCACCTTACAAGTAAAGTTTACTCACCAGAGCAGACTTTGACATGTCTAGTTGCGGAGCAGCGGGCGCTGGGGGCGCGGGAGGCGCTGACGGCTGCGGGGTCGGCTGCGGCCGCAGGCTCTGCTGGGGCCCTATAGACGGCTGAGCCCCCGGCAAGAAGCCGGCGGCCGTCGACCCCGTCGGATGGTAACACTCCGACCCTGAAACGTAATCCACCATTAGCTGTCACACTACTCGCATATACAATTCTTCCGATGTCGCTACTCACTGTGTGGTGTTGAAGCTCGTGGATAACTGTTTGGCGCTAAGGAAAAATAAAAAACAATGTATTACTTTTGCACAAACTAGATATCAATTTTTACGCCGTGCTACGAGAGGGCGTCGACGAGGGCTCGAGGCCGCCGCTGCACTTACTCGACTGCGCCAGCAGCCTGTAGCTGCCGGAGGAGCCCGCACAGCCCTGGTAGCGCGGGGGCTCGTGCTTGCTCGGCCCCGACAAGTACTGCACCTGCACGCGCGGAGCCCCAATCACGTTTCCGTTCTGTGCGCTATTGCCCGCCACTTCCAATTGACCGCCGTGCGATAAGAACCCATTATTACCTCTTAGCGCAACCATTTTAATTTCATGATACAGATCCTTCAAAAATTCAACTAGCCAAATGTTAAACCATTCCCAAAACAGTGGCGATGTGATCATCGACATAAGGCGGCGAGGACTATAACCTCGTAGTACGACGACCCTACGAATCGTATCCGCGGCGTATTCACCGCTCTCGCCGCATATCACTTACTACACGCTAAATTTAATTTGTACGAAAAGTTTAGGCACCGTGATTAAAAATAAACTATTTAATCTAAGTCCGTTTGTGCAACGATCAAGCGTATCGCATATTGCTCACTAGGACGTGTGGACTATTCAAGATTTGTATAGTAATTTAATGCAGCATTGAAAAATCGATAAGGAGGGTACGGCACTCTGGCCGCGCGGCGACCGGTCGCCGACGTCGTAGCACTAAAACGCGGACTATTGTTGTCGTCTAAACAGCGTTCACAATTATAACGTCCGTACATTTATTAAAAAAAATATAAAATACAATTTGATATTGATATTCGCGACCACCGGCGAGCCGTCCGTCGCTTAGCGTACTCGGTCTCCCTTTTGTAAAAATCTCAATAGAGCCACGACAGACTTTGCGAGGGGAAAAGAGATGAAAATACGTTGCGCTTTAGCTTAACGAATTTGGGGCGTTCCCGCGTGTAAAGCTACCCTCTCCGCTGCGACAAACATACACTGAACGGAAAATTAAACCACGTCCATTGCCGCTCAAGTTTGTCAGAGGATGGAATTGTTACCAAACTTTGAGGCAATGGACGTTAGAAAAGTGTTTATGTAGTGAAATTCGAGCTAATCTGACATTGAAAGCAACGTGGCGTATGATGTGAACTTTAGGGTTCTCTAGTGTTGCTAGAGGAAAACGCCGTACAGCGCCCCCACGTGTATCGATACATCGGGCGCTTCCGACGACTCGGCAATTGGCATCGCTCCCGTTCACGTCAACCGGAACTTACGAGTATCGCACTCTTATACAAACAAGCTGTGCCGCTTGAGAAAGTTGCACGAGTCGGAATAATTAAATACGAATTAATTCTAGAAATATTTCGCAAAACATGACGCTTTACTGGTTCATGCGATCACCATAAAAAACACATCACCGCTAAAAGAACCGTAAACATTTCACGGAACCATAGTGCACAGTTAATACCAATAAACGCATTTACTTAAATTCATTTTAGAACACACAGCATTACGCCAAAAATATTTTTTTGTCTTTTAACGTTCTACAAGTGACCCAATAAAAGTGACAAAATAGAAGGGCCTTGCCTAGGCCTGTCTCAATTACATTTACAAACTAAACTATAATTTTTGAACTTTCATTATAAAATTTTAATTAACATAATAGGGACTATCAATATTTTTATCATATTGTGATATGACATATCAAACATTTGAATTTGAATTTTTTACATAAATATTTTAACTGAGTAAATATAAGTTTATTTGTTTAAAGTTATTGAATTATATGCGCACAAGCGCTCGAGAACAATCAGCAATATTGTTTGTTATGTTGTAAAGGTATGTCAGATCAGCAATTCGTCGACGTATGATTAAAATAAATGAAGTTTTTTATAGATTTGTTACTGATAAGAGTCTCGCTTTGTAATGGTGATAACCTGGGAAGAAATGATTTTGGCTTTCGTATTTTATACGTGTTGTTTAACCCTATATTTATAACTTTCATACTGAGGGGTGTAAACTGATAATGTCCAGCAGCGCACTGATATAGACTGATAATGTTGGTGATACTGTATAGTAATAACATTGTTTTGTTTTCATATTTTACACACCGAAGAATAAAACCTGGGCTATACTTAATGTCGAACAAATACATTTTTACTATACGGTATTTCCACTTTTTCCATAGATGGACATAATTTTATAACTAATTGGCGGCCGGCTGTAAAAACTGTAGCCAAAACCGATACAGTATCGACTACAACCATACTGTGCCGACACCACGTGAGTGGAAAGAGCTGTGAGATGATTGTGATAGATTTATAAATGTTGCGGTTGGTGTTGTTGTGGATTTGTGTAATGCTTGCCATTCCCTTAAGTTAGGAAAGTGATGCGTTGCCTTATCAGTGAACACTTAAGGTGTGGCCACACAGCGGACGGGACGGATCGGCGACGCGACGTCGGAGTCCGTATAATGTATGAGTTACTATAGAAGACGTGACATCCAGAAACGTCGCGCTCGGCGAGTCACGTCAAGTCGCGGCGAAACTAATCTAACGTATTTCTCGTCAGATATCCAATATGTCGGATCAGAGTATTGAACATGGGTCAGTTTTTTGTCTGGGACTGATTAAAACCCTCTTTTTTTTCATCGTGCCAACAAATGAGGATGCTTAGCATTGTTGACGGTAAACCATTAATTCGTTGACTTAATTTTAACAGAAAAATCCAATTTATTTAGAGGGATTTTAAATTTATTGTTGGCAACACTCGGGGCGCGACCGCGACGCGGACGTCTCGCTTCGAGCAAGGCAAGGCACGGCGTTCGTAGAAAACAATTTCTGTCGAGTTTCGTATGGAGAAATGTATTTGTAAGAGAAGAGATGATTACCCTTTGGTGGTCGTAAACAGAAAGAGAGCAAAAGCGATTGACATTTTTTTTAATGATTGAAATGGGAAAGAACGAAAAACAGAGAGAGAGAGAGAGAGAGAGAGAGAGATAATAGATATTTTTTGTACAAATTATAACGTCCACTTTTATGGCGTTTTAAAACGTTCATTGGGGTTCTAAATTTTTGTTTTACATCTATCTATCCACGCCCTAAGCTAATCAAATTGTGTCCTAGCTTTTTTCCGGTACATCAGCGTTTTATTTTCTCTGTAATGAATGCAAAGTACCGGGATGAGAATAATAGTGTATAAGTAAATTTAATAAAAATGAGCTCGACATCTGTTTAAATTTTAAAAATAATGCTAGTGAAATTTCGAAATCGGTCCAGCCGTTCAGGCGTGATGCCGCAACCAAGGGAAAAACGGATTATTTTTTATATATACTTTATTTTATGAAGCGCTCAAGTAAATCCCGAAATCTCCGCTTCGACTTCCCTACCACGACGCTAGCGGGGTCGTCACGCCCGCAGTGTGAGATCCACGCTAGCGTTCCCGACCTGACCGCGAGGCGTCGCCGTCCCGTCC
>JWHW01028960.1:148139-163109 GCA_000931545.1 Papilio glaucus | reverse complement strand
CTTCGTCAGCCATATTTGAATAATGACGGCAAAGGAGAGTTGTATGGCAAAATCTCTCCAGACTTGGCCCGGTTCTCATTTATTTATCGAATATATTAGCAATAATTATGTTTGTGCAGGAGTCGTTTCAATTCGTTTCATAATGTTAAATTCATTCATTTTATTTATGTACTAGTGACGTAACAATAAAACTATCGATAATTTATGTTCGACAAGGGTAATCTGAATTGGGACGCGTTAGAAATTATTATTGTTATTTCTTAAGTGTCTGAAAATTCAACATGTCGGTCGGTCTTAGCCTTGGCTTCTTAACGAGCTATTATATGATACTCTTTGCATCAAAACATATCCTAGCTGAAATCGTATTTAGTTTCACTAATTACCGTATCAGTTTAACCTAACCTACTATTTTTACTGATGAACAGCGAATCTGTTATGATGAGGCATGCACAGCTGCGCTGGACTAGCAGAGTGCAGAAAGCGCTAAGCCGAAAGAATAAGAGTACTAGCACGAGGGCTCATTGAGGGAATCGGCTCGGCCCATTACATCGTTCGTATGTTACTTGACTGGGACACCTATCCGATCAGCTCATCTCTCATCAAGAATCTGAATCTTCTAGAAATTTTCATACATAACTCGATAGCTCGCGACCATTAATGAAAAATCTTTTATGATAACATGGAGACAAAAAGACTCAATGTTGCATAACCTAAAAAACGCAACCTTTTCTTTAAAATACAAGATCTTTTTTTGTCTAGTATACATGTATTGTTGTATGTGTATGTTAAAGACATTTTGTGACTACTTTGTTGGTGTATCAAACATATGATTTGTGCATTAGGCACACGCCACTTGCGTTTGCTCTTCCATCATTACTAAAATAATTACGATACAAAATATAACAAATCTATACTCATAAATGCGAAAGTTTGTACGTATGGATGTTTGTTACCCTTTCACGCAAAAACGGCAGAACGGATCTGAACGAAATTTGGCAAAGGGATAGGTTATAGTCTGGAATACATTTTATTCCGGAAAAAAAGAAACAGTTCCCGTGGTATATTTTTTACAGGTGTTTATCTACGTAAAAGCGCGACGCGAAACGGCTACCCGGGCGAAGCCGTGGCAGCTCACTAATAAATAATGAAATAATTCAATAACGAAAGTATGAATATGATGTTCTAACGATGGCAGTAGTTTTCCTAAAATGATATAGTTATAATTGATTACATGCAATTATAGACTGATAATGAAATGGAAAATAATTTTTACATGTTGAAAATTTAAACATGGCAAAATCACTACATTTAAATAGCGAGTAGAATACTTGTTTATCGAATGTTTACGAACTGTAATCTGTAATGTTACTTTTCAACTATTATTGGCCGTATTGGTTGGGAGTTAATGAGCGATATTTGACAGGCCACGTGTTGTTATGCCACTGGCGACCTTTGAAAAGTTGAACGACTATTTCTCGTACCATCGTACCTTGGTATCAGCTTGCCTGCATTGTATGACGGCCCGTTGCCTACACGCATAAATATGAAATGAAACGAATTAGGTATATAAATATGCTTAAAAAGCAATAAGTTAAATAATAAACACTTTAACATTGACAAAAGCAAATAGACATTGCAATGCTGTATTAAAATTTTTATATGTAGTTACACACGTGGTGCAAATTTGTAAACGTTACTGTATTTAAAACCAAAACAAAGCAGCGTTTATACATTTCTTTGAAGGCTTTACAAGCCAAGCGGTAGGAAGAAATAATAACTTAATGTAATTACACATCGTGCATAATCACACTTTGTCAGCTTCCAAGCATTGTCAGCTTACAGTACTTTTAGGAAGAACCTCACCATAGGAGTGTTACGAACACATCACATGCTACAATGGTTCATTATTATCAAACATTCATACATACATGCTACATAATGTGCTACTTAAAGTGTGTGTTCAGTGAAACATTCATACAACATCTTACTGTAATTATATATTTTTCCAATTACAATAATACATTTTACGTTCATAGTCTAATACTACCAAAATAAATTTAACTTCCATATTCTACTTACGTACTTAACGCACAGGACTGTAGCACTTGGAAGATACATTGGAAAGGGTCCTAATGCATTGTCATTAAAACAATATTACATTTATTAGAGTGATTTTAACTAAAATATGTCAACATGCAACGATCAATTACTACGAAGGGTTATAAGTCTAATGGGAAGAAAGCGTATCGGAGGAGGTTGTGAATGAACTATTTGCTGTGAGGTTTGTCAAGGTGGGAGCGCTGTATTAATTGCGTACATAAATCCATCATATATTGATGACAACTCACTAAACTATATATATTTTTAGCAATACATATTGAACTAGACATACCTGTGTACTCTTCTACTACCATTTGTTCTTAATGTTTTCTATTAAGATCATTGGTTTTTCAAACATTGTCCGATTGATGAGCGCTGTAACTTTTTGCGGACCATCTGCCCTTTATTAGCAAATGGGCTCTCGAGATCTTTGCTTGTGTCTTTCGCATCATTACTCTGTGCGCGCAGACCTTTAACTTGTGCCAACTGACGTGTCCAGAGCCACTCGGAGGAACTACGGCGTCAGTATCAGTCACTGGTCTGTCACCACATGGAGTAACGGGAATCTCGGAAAATAGATATATATGTAGAAAATCTACATCCTTATATAAATTCAGATTGCCCATGAACCACTCCGCGCGACTCGCTCTACTATTGTCCACGTTGTGCATATACTAGACCACCGGATATACCATTGGTATCTGGCCTTAGTTTTCTCCTGGTTTTAACATTACGCGTCAACGGCTGGACCGATTTCGCTAATTCTTTTTTTTTGTCGTTATTAGAACTTTTAGGAAAGATTATATTAATATTATAAAGTGAGTTTAGATGTTCGGGGTAATCTGCGGCACTACTAATCCGATTTTAAAAATTCTTTCACTGTTAGAAAGGTATATTATCCCTGAATACTTTCGAGTATTTTTTATATTTAATATAATAAAGCTAAAGAAACTGTTTACCCTAACCTCAGGACCTGCCAATCTGATTCGAAAAATTGTTGTAGCTTAATTATTACGTAAGGTTATGGTTATAGGCGATTTAACATCACGCTACGGACTTTGGAGCCGAGTAGAAACAAAAATAATACTAAGCGTGAAGGATGTATTATGATGTAGTAAATAATAAAGACGATTTTCGTATTATCTTTAAGTACTTTTCCCTAGATTAGACATGAGACGCGAGCCTCTCGACATCTTCGAAGTGGCGCAGTACACCAGGACTGGCCTGGACTTATTTAAAAACACCTTAACTATATATTATTATCTATATAGTCGCGTAATAAGCAACAAAATAACTCATTCGAGTGACGAAGTTAGGTGGCATACCCAAAAGATATCAAACTCTTCAGCGATCGACAACTATTTTTTTTTCCAAAATCATAGAATAAAAATAATTTGATTCAAGAAGATTTTTCAGACACATTTATACCAATCAAATAATTACTTTCGTTAGTGTCAACTTGTTATTGCGGTTTTAGACACGATTACGTTAAGATGAGTATGATTTGAATTACGATTTGTTCGCGACATTATTGCGTAGGGCGAACTATACTCGTGTTCCGTTGTTTTATATTGATAGTCCCTAATGAATTCGTGACAGCGTATTATTTCGATGGGGTAACGAAAGCTTCGACCGATATCTCGTATTATCGGTACAAAACAGGTTTCGCGTGTACATGTTAGTTGTTAATACACCTTGTACACTTGCCACATCAATGCAACGCAAAAATAATGCAGTATGAAATTCGTAAAAGTATTTTGAATTAGCAAGTGCAACGGTGCGCTGAACTAGATGGAGACATGAGCCTTTGGCGTGAAAATGAAATTAATATTGGCAAAAACCTTCGCAGCTGCTATAAGTGAAGAAGAATAATTTTTATAAATCTTTCAAAATATTTCAAGGTCTCAAAAAGACGTGAGATTCATCGGGTTCACGTTCGGTTTGGTTGCGGTATGCAATATCAATTCTTAGCGACGGGAATTATAAGAGATATTGTCGAAGTTGGCTGGCTGTTCTGGCTTTTAACAGTCGTCGTTTTTATGGATTCATTTGTGCGCGATCCGAGTCGCGCGGGATGGGATTTTCCCTCCAGTTAAACTTGATGGCACATTTCAGAGAACGACGTCATCCAGCGGCATCCTTGCAAGGTTAGTGATTGCATTTGGAATCATCAGTTGGTAATAGCTAAATGATTTTGAGTATCATGAAATATGTACAAAACATCTTAAGATAATGAAGAACAATAAAAAAAATTGCAGTAAGCATTATATACATTTCTACGTACATATATTGGGTGTCATATACGTACACGTACACGTAGGTACGTATATCTATGAAGTAACTTTTTACGGGTAAAACAAATTTGATCGCAACGAATTTGGAACCTTTAGCCGTTAAATGAGAGCAATGTGTACAGGCAAGTAATTATTTTCATTTAAATATGATCGTTTTTCAATAAAGTTATCTTCATAAATTAAATTACTATTTCTGATATTGTGATTTACATTTAATCGAAATAAGACAGATATGATTGTGTATTATGTGTATTAATAATGGATATCAAGGAAGTAAATAGTGAGGGTAGGGGGACAAAAATGTTAGTGTGTAATTAATAAGGTGAAAACTAAAAAAAATGAAGTACGGAATTAACCGCAAATCGAAATACGAACCATTGAGCACAAATTTGTTCCACCACCAACAGAAGATGTTTTCATAGTGCACAGTTATACCGCACTGTATTGGTTTGTTAAATTTATGAAGCCACATCGCCAGCAGATACAGTCTAACAACAATCGCAGCAAAATTTTGAGAATTATTATGTCTGCTTTAATTGAAACTACGACAAACTAAACATCTATTTAGCTAAGTAGCATAGGCAGTGTTGTATAAAATAATATATATCTTCACCTACACGTAATAATAAGTCAATTGGTTGATAAGTGAGATCCACCCTGAACTACTGCCATGAAAGTTTAACTCTGGAAATATATAGGTTATATAAATACTATATTGCTATGTTAACGGCTAAAACTGTTACCGTGACATTTTTTAGAATGGACATGAACAGCAATCACATAAATAAGTTATTTCAAGTTTTATTTTCAAATGAGAAGCAATTTCAAGCATACACGACAACAAGGCAAGTTACTACAGAGTTACAAATATCGTATACTAAAAACAAAATAAACGGGGAAAAAAATAATACATGACGATTTTTATCTCATGAAAAATATGTGGCGTATTTAAAAAGGCCTTTAACTTTATCGTACTTGGTATATAATATGAATGAATATGAATATGAAAAGAAATATCTAGGATTTGGGATTTTGTCAACCATGCTTCCAAACATTTTCTCTGTTTCAAAGAACATAGAGATAATGGAAATATAGGATGGAATTAAAATTTGAAAACTTTCGCATTTATGATGTTAGTATGCATGGGGATTTTATTAATTCTCTTTTAAGTTATTCTCAATGAATTACATCATTCATATTTTAATAATTTTTTAAAGAACTTTCAACACATTTCTAACAAACTCTTATGTGAAACTAAAGGAAGCACATTCGATGAGACTTCTTGTGAAGGAGTACTGTGCCGGAGGGGCTAATTGGGAACATATTGCATTTGTGTGAAACTAAACTAACATCGAACTTTTTCATCTCTAGTATTTTGTCAGATTTATGCACAATCCTAGGTATTTAAGTGGAAGTCGTGCCTCGGACTGCCGACCAATGCGATGCGATTAAATTTTCGTTGACGGTTCTTACGCCATGTGGAACATGTTAAATCCGACTTCGAATAGCCGAGCGTTGTCAATTTCTGTTATATGGCTATGATGGAGCGAAAATCTCTGAGTAGTAAGGTATTGCACTGTAACCAAGGTGAGCCGGCGTCTTTTGGCTTCTGGCGCAGACACTAAATAATCTGTGGTTTAAACAAACCCTGAGAGCCTTGTAAAATTGCCCTGAAAATTAAAGGACGAACTACTGATTTATACTATATGCCTTAGTCCATAGTAATCCATATCTATATATGGATTACTATGGACTAAGGCATATAGACTATTCTAATAATAGTGTCCGTAGAGAATTTTAAAATTGGTGATCAGAAGTCAAGATATTTATCTAGGATGATACATTTACATATTTACTTAGGTATTAAATTATGCCTTTTCCAGCATTGATTTAGGACCAACCGGACAACACACTGTGGTTTCTATAACGGCCATCAAATACCCAACAAGAAGGTGCAGTGTCTGCAAATGGGACTTTCTCTATGCTTTGTTGCGAATGTTTCTATATATTTAGTGTAAAGAATTTATATGTGTATTAAAGAATGTAAAAAGTGTAAGATCTAACGCTGAACATTGAAGGAGCCAGTTGGAACGGGTATGAATGAGGCATACTCTCTCAATTTAATAATGAATGTTATGATTATTTACGATGTTATGTATTATGTACGTAGGGCAATTTAACACAACATATATATCTTGTATATTACCTTATTTTATAATAATGAAATCTTTGGTACATCATACAGTTTCTTAAGACAGTCTATGAGTGGTGCATTATATTTATTTTCAAATTGCTGGAGTATTCATTGGCACAGAAGCTAAACTGGTCATGGATTGGAGAAAATTTGAGTTGTACATCCTTACAATGTCTACTGCTGATGAATCATTTGAGCTTGTCTTAAGTGTTTTGTTATTGCCCTGTTTTAAATAATTGACACTAGATGAATCAAGTTAGCAGGGAAATAAAATCAGCAAATTGGTGGTAAACCTAAAGGGGCAAGAGAGAGAATATGCAGTTTGATTATTAAGGTAACCTACCTGAGTACATAAAAAAATTGTGACATGCTTGGTATACTGTGTGGGATTAAGCAGTCAATATGAGTGGAATACTCTTAAATAAGCATTCAGAGTTGTGAATGGTTATGATGTAGATGATGTGACAGTCCTAAGTGATTAATAGAGCCAGAATATTAACAATGTGGGTTTAATGTTTTAGGTTGTAATGTAATTTACTTATGACTTAAGTTGTATTTAACTTAAATATTATTTGATCCATGTATGACAAGTAAGAATGAGTGATAAGTGTGATGACAACTTGCGAGGATGATGTGACTTTATAAATCTTATATTAAATATTTCAATAAATAGCCCATACTGAAATTTAATATGAAAATTGCTAATGAATAATGTTAATTATACGGAAACTGACAGATCCTCCTCTTGGGGCGGTGTAGATTTTGAAGGTATATGTATCAATTTGCCCCACTTTATCAACTTCTTGTGATAAGCAGTAAAACAAGATAAGCTGGTGTAGACCAAGCCTTTTCTAACCTCATATTGTTAAAGTGAAATGGAACAATCAATGTGTCAAGCGATGACTGATCATTAGACATTTTTTTTTTTTGACAGAATAATTAGTTTTTCAAAAAGATTAATATTTTAAATAGATCAAGAATGTTTCATTTTCATTACTATTAATTTATGTAATTCCATGTACAACAAGTCAACTAAATTTAACTGGACAACATATGTATTAGATTTTAGATAACTCAAGATTGCAAAATTATACATTTATTCAATTTATCTATTGATAAATTAATAATATTTTGGATTTGTGATGATAGGACATCAGAGATTGAAAGTGATAGAGAAAGGGAGATTTAATATCTTTTTGTTATTAAATGTATAGGTTTAGTTAGGTACCATTTAACTTTTAAAATTTTAATAACAGAAAAATAAGAACAAACAAAAAATTATGAAGAGAAGTGTATAAAGAAAAGAATTTCATACAACTTATATTTAAAAAGAAAGTTACTAAGCAGGAAAAAGCAGTTACTTTCTTAATATAAAGCATAGGTCGTTAAAAGTAAGTAGAAAAGAAAATGGTAGTTCATAGTAAGTGCAAATAGTGTCACAACTGCTTCTAATTACCTTTAACTTATCATATCAAGTTTCTTAAAACAATGAAAAAGTTATAACCAAACTATTAAGTTTTTCAAAGTTTGTTTAAAACTATATAAAAGATACATATGATTACAAAGAAAAGCCAGCTTTATCAGTACAAAAAAAACACAGGATTGTCGTGGAAAAATAAATCACAACACACAGCATTCGGAGATACGATCGTAGCAATTGCTAAAGTGGCTCACATTACGTAAATATAACTTTAAAACTTTAAAGAACACTTAAAAAGGATACTTTCCGGGCCCTCGCTGACTTGGCGCCAGCGGCACCTGATTCCCGTTGCCACTCATATTCTAGGCAGCATAGGTGTCGCAACACGTATACCACTCAAGGTGGCACCACGTTCTATCGCCCTAACTGATTGTAGGACACATCCGGCACATAGGTAGAGTTGTTCCAATGTCAGTTTGACAAGACACACAAAAATGAATTTTAAGCCCTTAAAAACAAAGTGTCTAGCAAATACATTTTACACCGATTGCAAAATCACAATATATGTTTTTCATAAAATTGTATGGCATTACTAGGTAAAAAACCCAGTCACTAAACAAACGACAGAACAAAATGGCGGACGTTAAGCAATAAACAAACGGACGTCACTGTTACAGACGAAATTATATATAACAGCAAAATTTAACAACTATCTCTTGGTATGTCTCGGATTAACAAAAGTAAAAATTGTACAAAATATTTTTTCAATTGTTGAATGAATTAAAAAAATTTAAATTAATGTCATTCGATCATATACGTCTACTGGTCACGTCACGCATGCCAAGCCATGCCAAGCTTCGCTTTTCGTGTTCTCTTTTGCCTGTTGCTGTTGGTTGATGTAAACATTGCGATAGTTGACAAGATGCAAAGAAAATGTAAAACGCTGGTGTTCGCTGAATATTATCTATGGATAAATAAATATCGATAAACTCAGATGGCTGAGGCGATAAATTACAATATTGTATGGATATTTATGACAAAATTCCATAAATTTTGATGGAGTTAACATGAAAAAACAATTATACGACATGTTATTATTCTTGAAACAATAAGCTTATATAATTTATACAGTATCTGCGGAGAGTGTCAATGTTTTTTAGCCATCAATATTCAATATATCGTATTATCGTATCGTTATACAGGTGTCCGGAACTTACATAACGAAAACAATTCAAAAGTATTTTTTTTAATGTTACACATACTCCCCATGTTGGGGAATCGCAACACGCTGGCATATATTTGCGGCAAAAATCAAGCTTAATTTTTCAAGTTCCGGATCGCAGTATCTCAATGAGAGAGGCGGTTTAAATCTATGGTTATATGGATAAGAAGTAATTATTTTTGTAGGAATTTTGACGTATTATTTAGTTGTAATAAAAATCGTCATATTTTATCTTCTTCTATATAAAAGATGAAAGTATAGTTCGATAGTTAGTGATATGTCTATATTTAATACCTAAATTTTTACGCTGTTAAATATTTTTAAAAAGACTATGTCTATGGATAAATAAATATCTATGAATAGACGGAAGTCAGAAATATATATGCAAAATAAAATTTAGCTTTCTCACAATAAATAGGCCTAGATCACAAATGTCTGTACTAATACTTTCCACAAAACATTGATATTTACTCCCTTTCTATTTCTTTTACAAAAATATTTCTTATATTTTTTACTTTTCCAGTTATTCTATCAGATGTTTATTTGCCGTCATTCATAATATTTTGTAGTTACTTTGCATTGTCTTAGAAATTTTTAATTGAAATAATTATATTTTTCCACATTATCAAAATCTGCGGAGTAGTTTTTGCATGAAAAAATAACAACCATCTGTCCATCCAAATAATTGAGAGTGACTTTATGCTTATATTCTTATATTGAATTCTTGTAACTTTTGTGCACTAAATTTGAACAGATTTTTGATTCGGTAATTTCGGTACATTTTTGTTAAACATTGTTTGTGGTTTGTTATTTTAAAAATATATTCATGGAAAAAAATTTATTAATCATGTCGAGAATAATTAATAAATATTTATCAATTATTTTCGACATTTCACATATTGGTCTGTGATATTGAGTTGTTATGTTACCGACACTTGTCAGATCAAAAGGGCGGCAAGTTTTGGTTTCGATGTTTAAAAGTTCTTAAAAATGAGTAACAAGCGAAAGTGTTTTCACAGTTCAGTTAATACGATAATTTTATACTATTATAAAATTTATGGCGAATGTGCAATACAGTGTTAGCTTATAAAATATAACTGTCGGCCTCTCCTGGATATCTACAGCAGGGGTCGTCGGTTACTCTTTGGTTACTGTTCCCATTAATCGGCAAAAATTGTCACCCTGCTGTCCTCATCCGTGGACTCACGTAACCTTAACCCGATCGTTGGTCCATCTTGTGCCTACTTACGCGCCTTTGACTTGTCTGCCACTTTATAACCTTTTGGCTCGATCAGCCATCCTTTCTGCGAGCAATGTGACCGGCCCATTGCCACTTAGTTTAGCAACTATGATAATTATATTAAATATATTATTGGTTGTCTTGGTTATGCTGCAGATTACATCAGTTCTGATACAATCTCGCAGACTCCAAGCAGCGTTCTTTCCATTGCCCCTTGAGCGACCTTGAGCCGTCTAATGGTGCTCACAATGCGGAACTACATCTCAGTACCATAAGTCATCAGTAACACACACTGATTGTGTCCTTTTTTCCATTTATTCTCTCAATGTTATCTCATAATTATTAATTAGTAATTGCAATGATTGAGAGAGGTAAAAAAATATCTTACAATATAACGATTGCATAAATTATGCCCACACTGGTTAGTTATGTTGAAAAATGTGTAGTACCATAATAAAGCAGGCAGCAATGGTACAGTTTTATTTCCATATGTTTTGAAATTTACATATCTCATTTCTTACTTTTATAGTTTATCACCAAATGTTGCACTTCAAGAAGTCAAGTTGAAAGAGTATGTACAATACAATGTAAGTGTTGGTTCAATTGATTGGGCAGACGGCAGTGTAATATTATGAACAAAGATTTCTTTTTTCCTGAAGAAACCCAGCAACCCCTTAGAGTTGTAAGCAATCTTGGCAAGATACTATTTACTACTTATTAGTCCTGTACACTTTATGGACACTGCCGGACAGTCCAAAATGACGTTAGACTCCATATAGTAATTAAAACATTCAAGATTTATAAATTTTGTTTCCAAGAAATATAATCAAAAACCATTTATTGGTAATCTCAACACTGGCAAGTGAAATGTGACGGTTTATAATAAATTTGTTGAATTTGGTTGTTTGTATTAATGTGATTTAGAATTTTTGTAAGACAATTATGTTTTTTGAAAAATTATAACACAATCTCAGGTACACTGCATGTGTACACAAATGGGACATGTATGTGTAATTAAAAAAGTAAACTTTGACTGATTTTTGTATATATATCAAATTATTAATTTTATTTGTATTACTTTTTTCTTTTTCTTTCTTTCATTTTCAATTTCACCATTGTTGAAAGTAACAGGGTAGCAACGATTTATTTAATCAAATAACATATTACAATTAATTGCTAAAATACTGTTATTTGATCCTACATATACATATATACATATACTATATACTTGCTATATACATATTGCAATGTGGCAAAATTATGCCAATTGACATACAAAAAAATTGTAAAAACGATGTATCAATGTTTATTTCATTTATTCTTTAAATAACTAATCAAACTGCACATAAACCAGTTATTTTTTAAAACTGTGATTCCAAATTGTTAAGCTTAATAAATATGCGCTCACGCCCCTCGCTTTCTCAACATTCATATAAAAAATAAAAACACCTACGAGAAAATACGAATTTTAATTTAACTATGTATATTAGTCACTTAGATTAGAAAATTTTATCAAAGTCGGTCCAGCTATTTCTCTATAGGGACAAACGAAGCACGCAGTTCTCCCAATATTAATTGGATTACTCATGGCCATTTTCAACAAGCTACGTTGTTGTACGAATTGCAGATGAGTTGCCTATCGAGGATCAGAAACAAAAAAAATGATTATTTCCTTTTACTATCCATTCCCTACCCCGTCAAATCTTCTTCTCCCACCCTTTCTTTATTAAAAAGTAAGTATTTAACAGGGGTAGAATCCGCAACAACAACATCTGTTGCACGAATGGGCCGGCTCGACCGGTGAACTACCACGACCTCACAGAAAACAGACGTGAAGTAAAAGTACACTACGTTTCGTCTGATGAGTGAGGTGCCGGAGGCCTAAAGTCAGTCCTCTTCCCCTTCCTACTCTTTCCTCAATAGGATAGGATGGTAACGGGAAGAGGATTGGACGGAGAGGGGGTTAACGGGGAAAAGGAAATATCCTTATTCCTGTCTATACCCTCTTCTGTCCATTAAAGGTAGGCAACGCATCTGCAACACATTTGCTTGTTGCGGATATCTAAGTTTGAGCACCTCATTTATCAAACAAAGAAAAGTACTGCTTTTGCTACCGTGTAGAGTATTGGCCGCAGTTTTTGGACAAACCTGCTGGCTGACTGGCTCTTGTCCACATTTAAGCTCCACATTGAGAGTCTAATAGCTCTTTTACTATCGTAACGATTATGGTCTTGAAGAAGATTAGACATCGACATCTCTTGCAGGTTATGAACAACTAATTTAATTTTAAGCTAGTCAAGTTAAAAATAATAATTTTCACTTTAAATTATTTAACGGTAACATTTAGTCCCTTTAACTACTTCATACCGGACAGTGTAGTTTAGACTATACTCTCTGGCTGTCTGGTGTGTTTGTACAGAAAAACTACACAGGGGACAATACAGTATGAATATTTCCTCACACTCATATAAGCTCTGCGTAGAGAACTTTCGATGATCAACATGGTAACGGACGAAGCGATTTGAATCATTGCATTAAGAACTCGCATTAAGTATGATAACGCACTTACGTACGTACATACATACATCGCTTATATATGTGTATAAATAGGTTATATTTTTATTCCTAACTATTATAAATAATTTATAACTCTTTTGGCACTTACTATATTGTGATAAATCATATTTTCTATATAGGTGTATAAATTTTTCTCGCAAAAACGCAAATTTAACAAAACTAGTTTTAAGAGCGTAAACGGCTAAACGATTTGGATCACACTTTCTATTTTAATAAATAAACGTATCAAATCAATTTTTTACAAAAAAACACAGGCCGTTATGAGGTCTGCAGACAGAAGTGAAATCCCAAAACAGGGTCGAAAATAGTTTAATAATATATAATCATCAAAAAAAGTCTTGTATCTTAACAATGAATACAAGTAGAAAGTTCGTCGAAACTGTTCCAAATTCAAACAAGTTCCGCGCCGCGCCCGATCACACTTTTCATAACGCTCCGTCGCGCATGCATCAGCTTACTCCCCAAGTCAAGCTTTCCTAGAAAAGTCTTCACTTCAAAAATACTATATAGCGCCATCTTTAGTGGTACTTGTGTTGTGAATGGTCATCCATCCGTACCTACCATAAAATTGGCAAAAGATGGCACCACATGTCTTGACAACATTAGAATACATCTTTTCCGAAAAAGCAAAAGCTCCGATAGGTTAACAAGATGGTTTAATGGTTGACCGCTAGTAAAGTAATCGACTATTGGAACAACAACATTAGACTATTAGACTACTTCGTAGCGAAGCTAAAGCTTAAAGTTCGTCTAGAGTTTCACTTTACTCGTTAGCTATCAAAGTCCTACTTAAAGGCTTACCTTTTAGCTGCTTTAAAACTACTACCTGAACAGTCGAGGACAGAAGCGCGTTAGTACCGACTTTACCCTAGGAGTGGTTCGCGTCTGAGTTGAAATCGTTAGCGCAAACTATTTTGAAAAAAACGACCTTGGATGTAAACTCTAATTAGGAAAGCATTCAAGTTGACTTACAATTTTCACCTGGTGCGTTATGATTGTCTACATCAGGTTGATGTTCCTCTGCCAGCCCGTGATTGTAATCTGAAAAAAAAAACTGTCAATGCTTTCGTATTTGATGCACTATGAAGCCGCAGTTTAGCCGCTTTTTAATCTTGTTTTGTTATAAAATTTTTAGGTTACAATTTTTGATTAAGGTCCTAGAACGGTGTTTAGTTCGCAATTTGCTGACAGTTTATAATATACCTAGTCCAATTATAAACTGACAAGGCGTAGAAAGTCGGTGACACGTACACACTACAAACCACATCCGTTGCAAACATAGTTATGTACCTAGGCGAACGAGGTTAGCCATGTGTTGTCTTCTTAAATCAGTTTTTCGCCGAACTGTGTGAACACGAAATTATGACAGGACAAATGGGTGCAACGGTAATTAGTGTTACGAATAATTCAGAAAAATGGGAATAAATTCTTAGAAGTTATATAAGAAGGGAGGGGCGAATGTTGAAGTGCTGAACTTATTCGTACCCTTGCTATTATAATATAAGATTCTCATAGTTATAGCTGACGCAGTAATTGATTGTAATTCTAGTGACTTGGTCAATGATATTGTGGAGATAGAGGCGGGAGTGTTGGCCGAAGCATATCGGGCGCAGGCTGAGCAGACAGCCCGAGGCGACTTATCTGCTCCGAACGAGCTCGCCCGCGCCTGGGCCGGGAGAAACCTGCAAGCCATTGAGCTTTGGGTGGATGGCCCATCGGTCGCCAAATACGGCACCCGCACAATAGAGGCCATACACCCAGAGCTCCACGAATGGTGCGGGAGGACCCATGGATCCCTCACCTTCCGCGAGAGACAGGTGCTGTCCGGACACGGATGTTTCGGACGGTAGCTGTGTCGGATCGGAAGGGCCGAGACGGCGTCGTGCCACGGTTGCGGCGATGAAGAGGACACGGCACAGCACA
>JWHW01028960.1:105733-120167 GCA_000931545.1 Papilio glaucus | reverse complement strand
TGGAAATCTAGGATTTTTGCACGAGTTTGAAATGTATGAACGCATCTCTATACATCAAGCGTATAACAGCCCTCGGGGTATGCTAACAAAATCGTATCGCTTTAATTTAATTGTAGACATTTTCAAATCAGTCGTGTTATACTGGTGTCATAGATTTGACGCCACGAAACCATTACGACAGCTTAAATAAGTAGGATTAAGGCCTATGCCTAAGCTCTATAGCTGAAACCAGACATTTGTGGTTCTTGACGAAGATCACACGAACGTAACATCTCACTAGTACTCTGACTAAAAGCATGTAGAATCTTTAAGACATTTAACACGTTTGATCAAAATGTCGATTGCATTTCTCACAAATCATAATGCCCTTTAGTTTTAATAAACTAGCTGCAAACATCCGCTTCGCTGGGCTTTTTTATTTTTTTAAGCAATTATTGATTCGTAATCAAGAACGTTCTAGAACATTCTAGATCATTACAGAATAATGAATACCAATAATATTAACGTATTATAAAAATACATTTTCAACCAAACTTTTACCCTCAACATAATGACCGCCCATTTTTCGTCCGGGTACCTCCAATAGGGTAGTTGACAGTATGAAGAAATTTGAGCTTGAAATTTTAATTATTTATATTTTTGAAAAATAAAACTTCGATTTTGACGTTATCAGTCACGTAGCAACGAAGACCAATCAGAACGCGTGACGTCACAGTCTGGTAAACACTACAAGGTTTCAACGACTTATTAGTGAACATTAGCGTTTTCCAGTAATATTGTACCGAAGTAATAGTATTCCCAAAGATATCCATTGTAATTAAATATGTTCATGTTGTTATTTTTTACTGAAACATTAATATTTTGGATTAAATAAACCATAAGCTACGATATAAACCAGTAGGTTTTTAAGTAGTAACTTAAAAATCGTCAACTAGTCTATTATGTTAATTGCTCGCTTCAAAACAGGATCGTCCCCAACACCAAACTGAAAATTTCATCAATATCGACCCAGCCAGATCTATATAGATACATATTATATTTTTTTTACATAATAATTTGAACAAGTTAAATAATTACTTTATATAATTAAAGCAGTTCTATATTCAAACCTGCATGTATCTAAAACGTTTCGCCCTATCCTATCGTGTCTATTGATATACAACTTCCATAGACACGATAATTAGGCATTTTAGAGGCGACATTACATTAAAAGACTCAATAGTAAGCCTTATAACTTTTGTTAAATTACATTAGTTTTCCCAGCCAATTGTGGTACTGATTTTAATACTAAATCATAATGGTATATCTTTAAATAGTTAGTCTCTCCCTAATACTAACTAATCTCAGACATGTCACAGATATATTATCCGTGTAATTACATAGTGCTGATAACAGAGACTATTCAAGCAGCCGTTACCTGACATTAACTTTTAGTAGCGTTATCATAAGCATCATAAGCATGTAAGCCGTATTTCGCACGTGTGGTTTCTCCATACAAACGTTGATTCCCAACTTAAGGTAATCGCGCCAACAGTCTAACGACTGAGCATACCAAAAGCGCTAAAATTACCTACATTAGAAAAGTAAATAGTTAAGTTTTATCAATTTTTCTAATTTCATGCACAACTTTCTTATTTTTTTTCATAAGAACCTTTTCCAGACAATGCCACGTTCCAGACGTTCACCAGGATGCCGTGACCAAGGGAAATAAGGATTTATTTTTATATAAATAATTAGTAGCTCGCCTGACTTAGCGTGGCGTTGTAATGCGAGATATAAACTACGAGAATGAAAGCAAGTTGTTAACCAACTAATAATAAGTAGCGTAAACGTGTTTTATATCGACCAATACAGCAACCGATGTTTCCTCTTCACTAATAGGTCTCTGCAGATAACCTGTTGTCGTACAACGAAAATAAACGTATTTGATAAATATTTTGCACGCTAAGATCGCGCAAAATTGAAATCGGTGATCTCTGACTACCTCTGTGTTACGTGCGTGAGCGCATATTTATTTAAGACATTCATGAATCAAAACCTATTATAAAATATTAAATCCCATCTTACTAGAAGCATTCAACACACCTTGCAATTTATTATCTACCTAACAATTTGGATTTAAAGTTCATATTACTTTGATAGGTTCTCTTAAATGAACTAAAACTAAATATTTTTGAACTATTGCCACGCCTTTCCATCTGTTTTGATTGTTCTGTTAATTCTATCTATACTGCAGTCCTTAGTTCGTTTAGGTATGAAATCGATGATCGAAGGCAGGGTGTCCCGGAGTATGCATTCTCATATAAATATGGGATCGAAGTCCGCAGTTTTAGTGTTCCTTATACTTCTGTTTCCCAACCCCAGGATCAATAAACTTCATTGTGGTGCCGCTGGGTTGTGCGCTGTCGGGCGTGGTGACGTCACCGCTGGGTCGACGCCGCGCCATGCAAGCGGTCAACCTGCCTTTCATCGTAGCCTGGTTACTCTTCTATTATTCGAAAACTGCTGCATACCTGTACGCAGCTCTCTTTCTCACCGGTCTGTCTGGAGGACTTCTTGAAGCACCCGTAAGTCAATCCGAAGTATACTGTATATTCCTGTTTGTAAAATTGCATTAATATAGAATAATTTGTTAACATTATTAATTTTAACAGTGGTAGAACCCGCAACAACAACATCTGTTGCACGAATAGGCCGGCTCGACCGGTGCAATACAACGACCTCTCAGAAGACAGGCATGAAGTAGAAGTATTCTGCGTTTTATGTGATAAGTGAGGTGCTGGAGACCTAATTCTAGTCTTCTTCCCCTTCCTATCCTTTTCCAATAAAGATAGGATGGGTGGGGAAAGAGAATTTGACGGAGGAGGGGATGAACAGGAAAGGGAAATATCGTTTTTTATCCCCTCCACTGTCTATTAAAATCAGGTAACGCGTCTGCAACTCATTAGGTTGTTGCAGATGCCTACGGTCATCGTTCACCATAAATTATATGGTGAACTGCTCGCTCGTTTTCCACCTTTTTACGTAAAAGGAAAAGAATCTGTCGTTGTCATAGTACGTTTTCCAAGAACATACATAAAAATATTTGTAGCATACGGGTTAGCCCCTTATTTTACACAGTAGTCACATACAAATTGATAATCGCTTGATTTGAGAACAATAAGTATGTGTTTTATTCAATTTTTTGCACATAAAATTACTCTCTTTCAAATAACTAGTTTAGATTCTTAGCGCTAGTGAATTGTTAGAATATTTCATACGAGTGTATAAACAACGATGAACTAAGAACAATACAAGAATGATATTGAAATTTTCAATTAGTTCATAGATAGTGAATGTATGACGGAATGTTGAAATTATTTGGACCGTATCATCAAATCAAACATTCATTGATGGTTAGATACGGTCACGTTCAGGATTTACGTCACTACGTTTATTTTCAAAAAACGTGCGCGCGTGACCTATTCAAACGTAAAAATAGTCAAACTATCAATATCATAACCCTTTTATGGCATAAAAGCAACGCACCCCGGCTTCTGAGTACATAAATAGACTTCTCTCAAGTAGAACTTATTATGGATGTTGTATAAGAGGAGCAACGTAAATTACTTAGCGATAATTAGTAAAATTCCAGGTTTATATTTACCACTATTTTAGTCACCACGTCCTCTTTGAGCAACACTTCTTTAATGGTGAGGTTGTAGGGCGGCGAAGCGTGTGATTTCTGTAAACCTTTCGTACCTTGGACCCTATTAAGTACCCTAAGCCACAAATGTAAAGGTTTATTTTTGTTGATTTTTTTATTTATTTATTTTTAATCTATCGTGCCTTCCCGTCTGTTTTGAGTTTTCACTTCTGCCGGCTGACTTACGACTGAGTTATTTATATTTTATAATATTATCGTTAAGCGCTGTTACTGAATCGAATTCCCTGTAACTATGGAGAGGCAGTGGAACTTTGCAACTCTAAAGTGTACGTTAAAGTAAAGAATCGTGGTTTCCGCAAACGTTTCAAGTTTATAGTTATCGACCTTCATCCATCATTGATCGCTGTTAATATTTCCTGAACAGAGGCATTGAACCAAAACGTGCGATGTTCTCTCACATTGTACATCTTATAAATGTCGTCAGCGATCAGTTTTGTTTTGTTTAAAACCTGATTTTTATGGAAGAAGGTCCGGTTCATCATACATTAAGTGACCGCTATCCATAGACATCTGCAACAAGCTAATGACTTGCATATTACTTTTAATTTTATTTAAGCGAACTAAAGTTTTTTTTTATTTTTGTTTAGGTCGTGTTGTTTACAATCTTAATTACTAAATTATTTTTTTAATAACCTTGTTCATGACTTGAGGAAAAATTTATTTGAGATAATTATAATAATTCAAATTTGCAAATTTACTAAAGACTGAACTTCCTGAAGTTGATAAAATAATCATCGTAAGATCGAGATGCATAGATTCAAACAAGGCAACGTAATAGAAGCGTAAAAAAACAAATGTTATCTAAATCTATAATATAATAACACCAATAGATAGAAACAAAATACTGAATGAGTAACAAAACACGGGCAGTCATAGGACTGCCGACAGAAGTCTAAACTCAAACAGGCTCGACACAAGTTTAATAATAAATAATAAACAAAAAAACTCCTGTATCTTTACAATAAATACAAGAAAAATAAATGAAAAAAAGTTAGTCGAAACAGTTCCAAATTCAAACAACTTCCGATCGCTTCGCCCGATCACAGTTTTCATAACGCTTTCGTCGGGCATTCACCAGCTTACTCTCCAAGTCAAGCGTGCCTAAACAAGTCCTCACTTCTATAAACATATTCCTATTAATTTCAAAGATATACTCGTCCCAGGATGATTCTATCGGTGCCTTTATTATACTCAAGCTTTAAGATAAATATCTAAGTAATGTATATGTTTTGTGCTGGCATTTACCTCTGTAAACATTTAGTCTGTCGTGAGATCGAACAATTAATACTGGTCATGTATTAAATTATGTTTCAATATAATTTGGTAATGAATAATCAATAATACATAATAATGTAAATAATACAAATGTTTGAAGTTCTATTACAATACAAAAACAGATATGCCATAAACAGTTAAAAGACGAAGACTCGAAAAGCGTCCTAATTCGGTATGAAACGTTTTTTTCTTTAGCTTACGTCATGTGTTTACATTTAAGCTTAAGTGACAAACACTAGCTGTCCTCTTTTTACTTATTATTTTAATCACACTATCCTGTTTACACAATTTGACATGTGTGAATGTTGCTGTCACTGTCTTTGGAAGACTTTTAACCGGTGATTTTGTGTGACTATAACAAATCTATCAAAGTCATACTCGTGTCATGTTAGTACATAATGTCATGTACATAAACATGTGCATGATTACATAAAATGTAACGAGGCATCAACTTTCTTTATTACATAATCAAACCGTCGAACATAATATCACCGCGGATATAAAATTAAATAGAAATTATTATTCACAGCGACACCGTCGATAAACATTTTGAAGAAAAAACAAGAACTACACGTTTATAGATATAATGTAATATGGAATACATTAATCAGACATCAAACCTGTCTTTAATTCTAAAAGAAATTATCTGTGTTCATATACAAAAAGTATAGTATAAACATACTAACTAATATACAAATAGTAGAGTATAATATTACAATATAGTCCAATCCGAGCGAACGGCCCGAGCCGAGGCTCCTGAGGGCGCCCTCGAGGTTAGTTACTGCAAAGAGAATTAGGCTAAGCGCCCTCTGCGCTCTGCCTCCTCAAATCCGGTTAACCTGTAAAAGCTTCATCTAGGCTAAAAATGATAAGTCAGTCACAAAATTACAATATAGAATACATAGGTCCATCTCATCCTAAGTCAACTAGTAATTAAAAAGGAACGAATCCAAACCTATTGACTAGTGCCTTTTTTAAAGAAAACAATTAAAAATGTTTTGAACTATTTATTAGATACAAATTAACTATAATATAAATTACAAAACACAACAAAACATTTATTTATTTTACTACAGGGGGTGAAGAATAGGGTTAGAATATTTATTTATTTGTTTATAAAACTTAACATTTTACTGTAGATAATGGTTTGGTCAAAGAACGTATTTGTTTTTACCTCATAGACATAAAGTATTCGGATACAAACCCATATAGAACTCTATACCCGTTTTGTTTATAATATGTGTTTCTGATAAAGGGAATGGCAAACAAACTGTTTAATTTCAAATAGTTCCAAAATTCTGTACAGTCATATGTCACTAACACTTCGTCGAATTGTTGCTAACACCTGCATCTGGCACGATTTCTTGTATTGTTGCTGTATTTCAAAAGTGAAGTGTCATTAAACGGATTAACAATTTAAATCTATTTAAAAATTTAATATATATCTGTAAGTAAAAATAGTTCCTACAACTTACGTCTTAAAAACTGTAATCTGTTGTGTGTATCGACTAATTTCAAGCCCATCGGGGGCCCTTCCTCAGGTTAAGACTGGGATGAGTTCGCGGTAGCGGCCCGTCTCGCACTCACACGCGGTCGCATGCGAACTTTATTAAAAATGTCTCGAAAATTTAAATAATTTTAAATTACTAACAGTTTAAAATATCTTATAACGGATATCGTTGTGCAGGTTGAGCAGTATGTCCGTCATAGTTTTAGACTTAATTAGCCAGAAAATCGAATAGCCAATGCCTCTACCATTTAAACTATGGGAACACACACATCTCTCATTTTTTGCAAGTCATCGACGGATAGTACAAGTGGTGAATATGTTTCGCAGGTACTAACTTACGTGGCGGAGATAACACAGCCGCACCTGCGCGGTTTGCTGTCCGCGACCAGTTCCATGTGCGTCATCCTTGGTGTGTTCACACAGTTTCTGTTTGGCACGCTGATGAACTGGCGCACCGTCGCACTCGTCAATATTAGCTTCACCGTAAGTCCTATACCACTAACTCTGGTGAGTTTTGTATAGTGGTAATCAACATCTGGCAAAGATTTAGTACGTTTACTATAAAAAAAAAATTGAATAAATAATTAAGCATCACACCCATTTTTCCCCCCATTCATCCATTTGTCTCAACCCTGGCGCACCTCTCACGCTTCTTCTACATTCATACGTCTACGAAGAAGTATTAAGTTGGTCCTAAGTACAATAGTGAGGACCCTGAATGAAGGAAAGTTCAATAGTAGTAGAGCCCGCAACAACATTTGTTCAACTGCAGGGCGGGCTTGACCGGTGAAATACTACGACCTCACAGAAAACAGGCGTGAAGTAGAAGTATTCTGCGTTATATCTGATGAGTGAGGCGCTGGAGGCCCAATTCTATTCCTCTTCCCCTTTCCCAATATGCTTCATCCTTTACTAATATGGGAAAGATGGAATGGGGATGGAAGGGTCGAGTAGGAAAGGGAAATAACCATTTTCTGTTTATCCTCTCCTCTATCTATGAAAGGTAGGCAACTCATCTGCAATTCATTGCATTAGCTTGTTGCAAATGCCTAAAGTAAGGCCGTTCGATCAAATATACAATACCGTAATATTTTGCCCACTTTAATATAAAAACTCGAGCTGAGTGAGAGCTTTGACAGGATAACAAGGAGAGGAAAATAAATAATTCTGCTTTTCGGACAAAGAGTGATCTGCCGCAGTCCCTTCCTCCATTCTTTTTGCTTACCCACTCCCCCTTCTATTCTTTATAACTCTTGTGATTTCTAACATCTATGTCGATCGTTCCTCATTATAACTGAAGAGCTCGCTTCCTCGCTTCCCTTCTTTCTCTACAAAAATGTTACTCAATGCGTAAGAAATGTTCTCAAGTGTTTTTTTTTTCAGATTCTTGCCGTTGTAGCGCTTTTCTTCATCCCCGAGTCACCGCACTGGCTGATATCTAGAAATCGCGAGGAGGATGCTCGGAAAGTAAGCCAAGAAAAATAGATACCTATATTATATTTTTGTGTGTCTTGTAAAAAGAAGCATTAGTCTTTTATACTTCTTAGAATTTCACAGTGCATAAAAATCACGAGGTTGTTGAACGAAATATTCTTGAAATTTGACAGTTGGGTATTGAAGGACAAGCATGCTAGTAAAATTAATGCAGTTGAGTTTGTTGTCTTTGAGAAGTATGCTAGGCGTGACACTAAATGATAGGACGACAAGTAGCGTGGTAAGGGAAAAGTGTGGCTTTAAAAGAGCACGTCGTGATTAAAATAGAGAAGTATGCTGCAACTACCGGCTCGAGCATGTTGAGAGGATGAATAGAAGAGAGAAATTTATGTAGCGAAAGTGAGTGGGGTCAGCCTACGCGTTCTTATAGCTATCGGATTGGTGACATACTAAAGAAAGGTGGTATTAAGAGTAACTGTAACTGACAAGCATGCATAGATGTATGAATGTAGAAGAAGCGATGGAGGTGTGCAAGGATCGCGCCAAAGGGAAATCCGTAATCTCTGCCTGCACCACTGGTTTAGGGGCGTGAGTATATGTACAACATTGATTGTTACAGAGTCTGCAATGGCTTCGCGGGTGGACCACGAGGGATCAAGTCGACATGGAACTAAGAGATATACAGGCCCTCTTCTGGATGGGTCAGTGAAGTTATATCATATGCATATAATATTTTCGATAAATTTATTGCAGGCATCGTGCCGTTTCCATTAACCTTTCGCAACTTATTTGGCTGCTTGACTGACTGCTTGACTTGAAAAAGTTAGTCACCGAAGTATTTTCTCAATAAAGCTAAACTTATATTCCAGGTGAAATGGTGGTACACCACAAGTACACGTGGGCCGCAAAGCTGTCACATTACCGCGAGCGCAAGTTCTTTGTGCCATTCTTCCTCGTCAGCTACAGTTTCTTCGTGGGTCACTTCAGCGGCATGACGACTCTACAGGTACCAGTTTTCTCCTTAGATAAATTTTCAGTTAACACACTTCTATTAGCTTAGTGTGTTTGTATGTTATGGAATCTTAGAATCACTTAAAACCCTCGGATTAAATAGTAACTCTGCATACTTATTTGGGACCGACGACAACCCAATAATTAAAATACTTTGTCCAGAGTTTGTACCATTATACTTACCAGGATCAAGATTGATAATAACGCCATCTAGTTGTAAAATTTTAAATGACAATAGTTACTATATGTAATAGAACTTACCATACTCGTCAGTTATAGATTTAAACTAATATTATTATTTTTATAAAGGTGAATGATATATAAGCAAGTACAAGAATGTGTTGATTAAAAGATTTGATTATATAATGTGTCGATATACAGATAAATACACTCCTTTCCCGGCACTGGTTGTTTAACCTAACGGTTACTAACGGAACACGCTGTATATAATTATCGCGATACTGCAGACGTATGCAGTGTCGATATTCCAGGCGTTAGACGCGCCGCTGGACAAGTACACAGCGACGCTGGTGCTAGGAGCGGTGCAGATCGCGGGCGCGGCGACTTGCGTGCTCCTCGTGCACATCGCCGGCAAGCGCGTGCTCACGCTCGCCTCCACCGCCGGCGCCGGAATCTGCTGCCTCCTCCTAGCAGCTTACGATGTCTACATCAAAATGGTAGTACTACAATCCAGTGCTGAGACCAGCACCGCCTGCACCCGGAAGTACCACGACCAATGACATACGGAATAATGATCCTTGACGGATTGATCGGATGAAATATCTCTTGTGTTTCGCATCAGTGATCCAGAGTCGTTTTTATAAGAGAAAGGGGGCAAACGAGCGGCAGGAACACCGAGGTGATCAACGTCGCTCATGGACACCTGCAACACCAGGGGTACTGCTGATGTGTTGCCGGCCTTAACTTATAATAAACACGCTGAGCTTTGCGGTTTCACGCATCATACCGTTTTATTTAACAGCTTAAGCTGCACCCTATTTAATATAAATGGTTATGTAGATCTGCATTGGATTATAATTATTTCTCCATTTGAACTTTAATCGACAACTTTGGGGTATGAATTTTTCAAGTTTCGAGGCTCAGTTGTTTGAGCTGTGCGTTGTTAAATCAGTTAGTTTCTTCTTTTATATATATGTAGAATGTAGATGACAAAAGGGCCGGTTTAACTACCGTAAAGATATAAGGTAAACGCCCCCTGTCACCCAACCCCAATATAATTGTAGATGCCTCTTCAAGGTGAACACTCGCAATTATGAAAAAAAAACACAGGCTATAAGGACTTACGACAGGAGCGAAAACTCAAAACAGATAAGATCGAGCGACGATATATCGAAAATAAATAAATAATCAACAAAAATAAAATTCAAAATTGTATACATGAAAAATAAATGAAAAAAAGTTCGATGAAACTATTTCAAATTCAAATAAGTTGTAATTTTGCTGACGCGTTACTGACGCATGTTGTTCACTCGAACCTATAAGATTTTTCCCCACCAAACACTGTCTAACTCTGCTAAAGACTTTTAAAATTTTAACTTCATAAACGTAAACGAAACATTATGTCTATTTAACTACCATTAGTAACTATGCGATTGATCCCAGTAACTTATGTTAAATTTTATTTCCACAGCATTCGGCGCCGTACCGAGCAATGATGGGTAGTTTTAGCGGATACATAAAGACCAACAGCTCTCTTACTGCGAATGAAATAACGGTAAGGCAATTGACCCTTTAGACATACCCGGGTTGTTATAAGACTGCGAGAGAAAACCACTAGAAAGTGGGTAGCAGCATCCTCTTATCACGATGCAACATTCTACAATAAACCCGACTGCCACAAAAAAAAGACTCTCCCTCAAGGTGGAGTAAATTTAACCCCTCCCATGGGCGATTCAAAGGGGAGGTCTTTCAGCACTAATAATTCTAACAAGAACATATACTATTGCACCATTTCACAGCAAAACATCGGCTACCCCTGGATGCCCACGAGTCTTCTGATGCTGCTAGCTTTTATTACTCACACCGGCATTCGACTGCTACCTTGGATCCTCATTGGAGAGGTGAGGCTTATAACATAGTTATTTTTAATAAGGTTCCGAAGCTACGCTTTCGTTGAAATCCGTATTTAAGTACCTACTTGAGTGAGACCATCGAAAATTCAATAATTGTAAAATATTATTTTTTACCTTAATAATTTTTGTGTATGCAAAATTTCGTGGTGTTTAGTAGAGTTCTTTTTGAAGCGTGATGAACTAACTTACATTTGCATTTATAATATTTGTTAAATTAGGATATCGATCTCTTAAACTCTAATTTATACAATAATTAAGTAACATGATAGTAAAGCATTTGCATTTAGATAGATTAGTAAAAATACAAAAGCTCTCTTCTGTCTCATGTCATAATATTACGCGATGGAAGGTACCCCTGCCATAATTTGTCTTAAAGGATACCATAATGTCATCCAGGGCTGTAGTTAGGGTCGGGGCTAAAGACCCGGGGCGTCCACAAAAGCCCCCACTTTGTGGAGGCCCCGGGCCACAATAGTGATTTATAGCCCGGACTTTTTTCATTTTACGTGGAAAATATTTTGGGGCCAGGTCTTCTTTGTTGCCCCGAGACCTCCGGACATCTAGATTCGGCTCTGATGTCACACGGTATTTTCCAGGTGTTCAGCGCACAGACGAGGTCAGGAGCGTCGGGGCTGGCCAGCGCTATGGGTTACATATTCGGTTTCATCACTAACAAGGTGTACATCAATATGGTGGATGAGTTATCAATTTGGGGGACTTACGGATTTTATGGACTCATTTGGTAAGTAAAAATAAGCTGATGTTTGCTCATTAGACCTTCAAATGTAACTTTGTAATTTAATACTAAAAAATAAGATGTCACAAGACAGAGATTGCACTAAAAGTGATATGTTTGATCCTGTAGCCTGTGTCCAAGGCTACGGAGTCGTTGCTTATATTTCGGTAGGTATCGGACCTATGGCCGGTTAGACCTCCGCCGACCGTCAGTGCGTACGGTCCGTCCTGACAATACGCATTAACCGACCTTCGCTTTGTATCGTTCAATGCTCTGCTGACCAACAAACCGGACCGGTACAATCCGGTTAGTTTGTGTATATGAAATGGGCGCGTTTACGAATAATTTAATCGTTGCTTACTATTCGTGTACGTTGAACAGCTACATACAAATAAAACTATATTCTAACTATATTCTTATTGAGCGAATGTGGAGATATTTTTTTTTAATTACTTCAGAATGTCGATCTAAATATACGAAGTGGCCTAAGTTCCTGGATGTGTTCATTTAAACCCATATCGATTTTGTAAAGACACGTTCATTTGTGTCCGTCAGTGGGTAGCAATATACTTGTGAGTGCGGTCTGTCCAGCACTGTACCGTTATACACTTTCACTTAAGGGACTGCTGTACGACGGACGGTGGAGCACTATAACCGGCATATAGGATAAGAACTGGCTATTTAGAACTATGAAGATAAAATCTAAAATTCGACAGAGAACATGTGTTCGATGTAGGACGACGCGTTACGGAGCTCAAGTGTATATGTATATTCGTTTCAGTTTGACTGGATGCTTAGTGTTTGCCCTCTCACTGCCCGAAACTGAGGGGAAGACGTTAATCGACATCGAAAATCACTTTGCAGGCATCAAGAAACTGGATAATAATGTATATCGCTCAAAGGTACAGACTTCTGTATTGTAACCACACCATGTGGGTGACATGTCACATAAATTTAATGAAGGAAATATAATCGATTAGTGCCTTCAATTAGAGAATTTTATTGCGTCAATCAGTTCAAATTTACTTTTTTATACATATAATAAAATGTAACCGATCGCTGTCTGTACATGGAATATATTTGAGAAAAACTGTTATTGGGGGCCTTCATAAACGCAATGAAACCCAAAACAATGATTATTAGAATTTTTGTCTATTTGTCTGTGCGTTTGTGAGCGCTAATCTCAGAAACGGCTTAACCGATTTGGTTGCGTTTTTCTCTAATGTATTGCGGTAAGCTTCACTTAACATTTAGTATTTGTTTTATCTCAATCGATTTATAAATAAAAAAGTTATATAAATTTAAAGAACCATGTCAAACATTTGTTCGATAAAAATGCTATTATACAGATTATTACTGTTAAGTAAGTTATATCATTTCGTTTAAGTAAACCTAAAGGGCAGGTGAAACCGCGGGGCACAGCTATTTGTTAATATTTTTGATTGCGTCATTTTAGGTATGTCCAAATCTTATAAATTAAGTTATTTTAAACAAAAGAAATTGCCTCGTATTTTGAGTTTGTTATTTACTTCGTCCAATTTTATAAGCTGTCGATTCTCATTGAAGTAAACGTGATTTTTTTGTCATTTTATATAAAAGTTTGTTTTTTTATTTTCAGAAACGAAGAGTCAGAGTTCAGGAGTCAAAGCTTACCGATTTTGGGGGCATTCAAAATCACTCTTACGAGCCAGACACAACAAGCCTTTAATTTAATTGAAGAGTTTCACTCGCTTTGTAAATCCAAGGTACAATCGCGCCTTTTCTTGCCCAAAGCACTGTTTTATATGTGTAATTTTAATAAATATGTTATTGATGTTTATAATTGGTCGATGTTTTTATAATATATAAAGACTTTTTTTTGTAATAAATATATTTATGTGTGTAATAAAAATGTGACATTTAAACTTGTTGACTAAATCGAAGAAAACTTTTTGCTCATGAATATTTGGCAAATTTCTTTAAATGAATCATGATTATGTATAGCGCCATCTAGTAGGGATAACTTTAATCAATTACATTTCATTATATTCCTTTCCATTATACTCCATTCCGTCATTATATTTATTTCATATTTTTGAATTTGAAGTAAATTATACTTTTAAGTGGACATTGGAAAATAAGTAAAAAATTCCATGCTTTACGGTATTTTAGCGCCATCTAGTTACTCAAAGTATAAACTAAAGCATAGATAGAGGCTGGTATGGTCACAGGGTATAAAATATGTTGATGCAATCTTAGTGGACCGAGGTGAAATAAAAAAATGACAAATTTTTATTTAATTAAGAAATTTACTTAACGTTATCATTAAAATCATGTATTTTGTAGCGATGCTGGAGCAAAAAATAATAAAATAAATAAATGATTAACTCCTACTTTAATTTATGGAAGTGAGAGTCTGGCAGGAAAAGAGTGCTAGTAGAGTTAACGCCGTTGAGATGCGATCCTTAAGAAGTATGTTAGGTGTGACTTTTAATGATAGGATAAGCGTTATAAGGGAAAAGTGTGGCTTAAAAGTGGATGTTGTGATTAGAATTGAGAAAGGTATGCTTCGGTGGTTCGGGCATGTTGAAAAGATGAATGAAAAGAGATTAACGACAAATTTATGTTGCAGAAGTGAGTGGCAGTGTTGGTATGGAGAACTTATATCAATCAATCAGATTAGTCACATA
>JWHW01028960.1:86176-105126 GCA_000931545.1 Papilio glaucus | reverse complement strand
TATAAGGGAAAAGTGTGGCTTAAAAGTGGATGTTGTGATTAGAATTGAGAAAGGTATGCTTCGGTGGTTCGGGCATGTTGAAAGGATGAATGAAAAGAGAATAACGACAAATTTATGTTGCAGAAGTGAGTGGCAGTGTTGGCATGGAGAACTTATATCAATCGATCAGATTAGTCACATACTAAAGAAGAGCGAACTTCCTGAAATGGCGGCCACAAGGTGGACTGATAAGTCAAGTTTGCGGGAGTCACTGGATGAAGGCGAGAGTCACTGGATGAAGGCGGCAGAGAAGCAATCAATGAGGGAGACCAGCAGTAGACGACCTTCGGTTGAGAGAGACTACTAATTTTCGGAGATGTCGTTGCTGGTAACCTTATTGACGGTTCTTACAGCTTCATCTGATACAGGAGTCGCGATCCGAAAAGAGAGAGAAGAGAAAATAGGGCGATATAAGAAGTATCCATAACCGACTGGCTTGTATGTAGATGTATGGATGTAGAAGCGTGAGGTGTGCCAGGATCGCGCCAAATGGGAATCCATAATCCCAGCCTACCCTGGTTTACTGGTGTGAGCATATATTTATTTAATAGTTTATCGTTTGAAAACATTGAAAACATTGGTGATGTTTACACTCTACATATATAAATCACGAACTTTATTGAAGCCATGGTATACTGGAGTTCAGGATATTTTGAAAATATATTATTTTTGGTCACGTTAGTCCGCTAAGATTGCAACTATGATAAGATTTATTTAAACCAGATTCTGTAAGTTAATTTAATGTAGCTTTTGTGAGGAACAACATATATGTTTTTTATAACATTTTAAATGTCAAAATAAAAGTTAAAACGAACCAACGTACAATTTGGCTGTGTTTGAAATACAATATTTGAATGTGTTGTAACAAAATAATGTTCAATAAACATTTATAAATAATTAATACATGTGTAATTTTTGTATGAGACAAATTATGAAATAAAAAAACGTTATTATGGTGATCTCGTTTATTGTCCTATATTTTTCTAAAGCATTGTCACAATCAGGATATTTCCATCATTAATCTGCTCAAAATTATAAAAGTGTGATAATATTGAAGATCACATTATTATTAAAATAATAAAAGATCATTACATTTTAATAATAACCAGTAACCTTATTAAAATCATTATTTTTAATAGTCATTGGTATGTAACAAATTCTCAAATCAATATATATTTTTTATAATATATAAAATATTGTTTTAATTTGTTTAAATGCAAACCATTGTATATGAAACCAAAAATGTGAATTTCTTTCGTAATTTTGGGCACATATTCAGAGAGAATACAAAAAGCATACGGTATTGTTAAGAACTACAAATATATTTATAGTTTCAAAATATACCTTAACATTTCAACCGAAGAGCAAAATTCCAATAACTCGTAAAGCACATAAATATATTCGACTGAAATCTTGTAAAATGTAAATACTTAGTAAAATACTAGGGGGCGATGGTTGGAAAAAGCTGGCGAAATTAATTTCGAATGATCGTTGCAAACTAAAACCGAGTTGAGATAATCAAATACATATATTTATAGTTATAGTTAGTGTATTGTTGTATATCTATATTATATATTTAGCCATATATAATAAAACCACATTGTATTATATACGGCTCAATCTCAAAAGTAGCATTTATAATATGAATTAATTTTCGGCTAGTTTTCGGGCAAAAAATTCCAACGCCCTTTCTATAACATCGACCCCCCCCCTCCCAGGTAAACTTAGATAATTAAGTGTACGCCGCTGTCAAGGATTTTTTTAAAATCTGATATCCATAAATCTATAGGACAACTTTCCGAAAGGCACATAAATAATGCGCTCACTTCCATTGGGTTTATTCCACTACGATCTCCTGAATCACGTGACCTGGATGAACGATTTGGAATAGTTTTCTAACAAAAAATTTTAACGGAATCCAATCACCTAAGCGCACTTCTTATTTTGATTTATTAATTTATGTCTACAACTAGATTTCAAGATAAAATAACTTAGGTGATATCACCCAGGTGATCAAAGCGGAATAAACCTTTAATTGCGCGGTGTTCTACCTGAAGGCGCGATCAGAGATCTGTTGGATAGTGAGTGTGGGTAGCGGTAGCGGTTGCGGGGCGGGCGCGGCGTCGAGCTGCGGATAATGTCCGTGTGTCCGCCTGTGGCTCTGTAGCGCTGTGCCCTGCGATAACAAATCACTTATTGAAGAACATAAAACACGAACAGGGGATCAGACACACACGGATCAGAGGGTAGTTCGTTCATTAGTCTAGGAACTAGATAACTAGCCGTACTCTCGCCGTATACATTTTTTTGCACTTATTGTATTCAACCGGATTTGAGCAACCTCCAACCAACCTTGATGTGTATACAGGATGTTCGTTGGTTAAAATTTTTTCATTGAAAAAATATTATTTCATATATTTAATTGCTTACTGTATCAACTGTAAGCCGCGTAAAAGAACTTCGTACCGATAAGATACAGGCAAGCTTTTGAAAAAGAAGCAAAAAAATTGACGGACGTATTGCTTGTGTCGGTTATAATGTGTGTACCTGAATGAAGCGGTCGCCGCAAAGGTCGCAGACGTAGGGCTTGTCTCCGGTGTGCCGGCGCACGTGCAGGTTGAGGTCGTTGCTCTGCGAGAAGGCCTTGTCGCAGTAGGTGCACTTGTAGGGCCGCGCGCCCGTGTGCACGCGCATGTGCCGCGACAGTTTATTGCTGCGCGCGAAACCTGACAACAGTGACAAAATTACATGTACTCCGTCAAACACGCACATCGAGTTAAATACAGCAACCCTCAATGGACCCTTTCTGCAATTTTAATGCCGTCGTAATGGTACCTTAAGGGCGCACTACTGTCAAATCTATATGACACAATCTGTTAAAAAATGTCAAATTTTAACAAGTTTTTGACAAATGTTACCTTTAATTCAAAGTAGACCAATATAAGCATAATGAGAAAAAGAAACGAACGCGTGCTGGACGAGGGGATAAAGGTAAAATACGTTTGAGTATATTAAACAAAATGAATAGTGAGAATGTGTCGAGAAAATGATATCAATTTTATGACATTTAATGTCATATGTGGTAGTTAGCTTAAATATATTATTGGTGAAGTACTTTTTTCACATATTTCGCAAACGTATGGCTTCTCTCCAGTGTGCGACCTCCTGTGACACTGCAGGTCCGATGACCTCGGGAAACCTGTAAGCAATCAATAGTATGTTTAACAAGCTGAGCCCCGCGGTTTCACCCGCCGTACATGTGTAATTATGTCTTCGTACAAACTTTCATCAGTTAGTATATCAGTCGGTCAATTTCTTCTTTTATATTAATAGTTGACTGGTAAAAGGTAAGATATATTTAAGGCCACGATAGTTAAAAATATGCCCATCCTGGCGATAGCAGCAGACTAATGTCTTTTTAAAAAAAGTAAAAAAGAAAATAACCTCCTCGCATACGTACGTAATGTCCACAGATAAACAAATACTAATTATTTACAACGACTCGCAGAACATATTGTCAAAAATTATGAAATTAATAACAAAAATCTTTCTAAATCCCCCTCCCTCGCGTAATGCGACATGAAAGGATGACTTCCCGTTGGAGTATTCCATAACAATACACATGCGATTTATCTTCTCTTACTATTTGCGGGGACTAATAAGTCTAGACGGAATAAGATAGGGTGAGCCCGGGCATGGCATGGGCCCCCGACGACTTATCTTACTATTGCCTAAGTATTTAAAAACTGACCTTCGTCATTCTCGGTCATAGACGTGTCAAATCAGTCACAGGTACATCCTTATTAAATAAAATGGTACCTTTATCGCAGAAGTCGCACTTGTAGGGCTTCTCACCAGTGTGCCGTCGCATGTGCACGATGAAGTTCGAGGAACAAGTAAAGCTGCGGCCGCAGTAGAGACAGAGACAGGTCGCGGCGCTCCGCCCCCCAACGCCGTGTATGCGCATGTGAGACCTGTGGAGTATAAAGTGAGCAATTCCTAGAATACATTATTTCTGCTATTTGATAAGTGACTAATAATTTGGATCAAATGTTTTCAATTTTGAATTAGCTACACATGTGTCTTTACTTCAAAAAAAATAAAAAAAAAACAGTTTCATCATTTGAACTTGTATTGTTGTCTATGGTGACCTATTGGTACCTAAAATCTACGCGAGATGGCGCTATATGACGTTAGTCGAATACTAAATATATCTACGAATATACATGATTTTTTCACTACAATCCCATCTGAGGGTGAGTGGTACCCACGTCGTAGTTGTATTATCATAGTCACAGTATATCAATCCTTTGTAAACACGATGAAAGAATACCGAAGTTCTTGGTACGTTCTTGAGAAATACCAATACAAGACATGTCATATATTCATGATACTTATGTAGTAAAAAAAGCGACCATAGCATGCAATATGATTTGTAGATTTGGTACCTGGAATTATGAAGTAGTTTTATATAAAAAATGTACAACTGGAGTGTCCTCTTCGGAGGAAACTATTGTTCATCAATGGAGGGTACATACAAAACTCGAGTAGAAGGGTATTTGGTAACCTACCGCAAGTGGTCATTCCTGTAGAAACGTTTATTGCATACATCACATTGGAAGTATTTATTCGTCGTGTGGTGCTTCATGTGTTTGGTGAGGAGATCCTTTCTGTAACACAAAACTGAAAAATGAGGACATACTTAGAAATCTAAACTCGTCCTTGTTGATTTTTAAATTCACCAAATCGGGTCGGTTAATTAACAGTCTAGTCAGATTTTAATAATATTTTTTTAGTCGACGGCATACATGTGTACCTACCTTAAGAAGAATCGTTTGCACGTATCGCATTGATAGCGCTCGGGGGTCGCGGCGGCCAAGAACTTGACAGAGGCACGTTGACCGGCGTGGCAGCCCAGGATGTGCTTGTTGAGCGCGGCCTCGCGCGCGAACCTCTGCGGGCAGGATGTGCACGCGTGCGCCCGGTCCACGTTAGCGCATCGCACACGATGTTGGCGTGCTGAATTCACGTTCTCGAATACCTAACACACGGACAATACTCTGAAAGTGTCTATTTAAAAACGCGTATAAGGTTAAGAGTGTTAGGTGACAGGAAAGGCGGCTTCCATTCCTATTAGTTGTTTGGTACCTTGTTACACAGCGGGCATCGGAGCGAGAGGTGTGGGTGTATGGCGTCGACGTGCGCCGCGAGCTCGGCTGGCGTGGACAATAACGCGCTGCACGAAGCGCACTCACGCCACCACACGCACAAACCCTACAACATATAAACGAGCAAGCGTTTCACCAGATAGATATTAAGTGCCCGCTACCCATAGACACGTACAAGATAATGAGCTGCAGATGCGTTACCTTTAAGGGAAGGAAACAGAAATAAGGTCCTTACGCGAGAAAAAATAAAGTCAAGTTTGACTTTTCGAAAAGCCAATTTAATAAGTCACATTTGATCTCTGTCTGTCATCATCAATTAAATTGAAGGAATCAATACGGACTTAAAACATCTGTGAATCGAATGCAGATATTGTAAAAGAGCACTTATACGCACTGTAATTTTAATTGAGTTCCATCGAAAACAAAAAATCATTAGTAAAAGTAGAAAACAAAATACTATTAATTCAGTTCAACTGGATGACCCAAAAAACTTAGTTTTTCTTAGAAACGTTCCGGATTACAATTAATTTGTGTTACCTTAATAATTTTATATTAAATGCTGGATAAGTTAAAACCTATATTAAAAGCACATTGAGCTTGAGCACAGTGGGCGACAGCAAGGGGCACGGCGATGGGTGGTCGCAGCAAGCGAATCATCCCTACATCAGTGTGAGACCCGCGCTTGATTTTATTTTCACGCGCAATAGTTTTTATTTTGCGATAAATCCTAAGATAAACATTTAAATTATATGGAGTAAAGGATTATATACATAATAGCAATGTTGATAAGGATTCATACTGTATATTTTTTTAGAAGTTAGAATGGGTATGGTAAGTTATTCCTAAATGATAGATTTATGCCATTACGACCTTATTACATATGTCTTAAGATATACAATTCCGTAGCACATTATTTTGATCTATATTGCAATGCCATCGCACAGAAACATGTTTTTATGACAAATCTTTGAAATTCTCTGCTTTTCTTTACTATTATATGCATTTTTTATTCATATTAACCTTCTTCTTGTATCACTCTGTCTATTAATGGAGACCACAATCAAATCAATTGCCTAGTTTAAAAGATCTAAGAGAACAGACAGCGGAAACGACTTTGTTTTATACTATGTAAACAAGATAAGTGTTTTTTAGTTTATTAAAAGAATAATAAGTTTTGTTATAATTACAATATGGTTCACAAGTAATTATTGAATTCAATTGAAATTATCAATTGAACAATCTTTTGATTTTTTTTGTGTAACATCGCCTAGTGGTCAAAAAGACGGTTCAACGACGTAACCTTGTAACGATGTTCATTTGTTTTCATTCAAAGTTTTAACAAAAAGTGTTAATTAAGTCTTTAATGTTTTATTAGTCAAAATACAGTTTGTTCCAAATCAACATGGAAAGTTTGTAAACAAAGGGTTTGTAAACTTATTGTTTACGCTAAAATATTTTTTTTTTAATATTTTCTAAAAACAACATTTTTCACATTACTTGTCCTTCTCACACAATTTCACTTCACTTTATCTTACGATTTCCACAAAATTACATTTCTGATGAAGTACAAGTACGGAATGAGACGTTTGTTTACAAAATTTCCATCTAAATTTGGAACAATCTATAAATTATAAACTTGTTTCCTTACGTCGTTATTACAATTACATGTATTTTACATACATGTATTTTAAGTGAATACAGTTTAGTACTATCTCTGAAAAACTATTATTTGTTTTTTTTTAACTATATTGTCTGACCTCCATTACAAGGTCACAATGTTGTGATCTTTTAATTTGACCCTGCAATAACCCTTTTGAATATGATATAAATTTAATAGTTTATAGGTACATAAATAAATCTTACCTTATTATTACCTAATTGAAGCAACTGATGAAGAGATGTTTCGATGAGGAACTCGTCTTGTTCACCTTTTGTGGGTTGCATCAATGGTGGATCATTCTGAAATAGTTGAATTAAAAGAAAAAACATTTTTTAAGTATTTACATCTTCTAGCCTAGAAATTATCATAAGATATCACAAAAAACCACAGTCAAAGTTTTTTTTTTATATTTTATAATGAAGGAGTACACCGGGAGCTTATTCCATCCTCCTCTTAGTTCCTTAACAATTTCTAACATACTCGTATGCAAAGCGTTTACATTTTTCGCGACATTTCACGATGTTTATGGGTAGCGGTAGTTTCAAGGTTTCAAGGTCAAGAAGTTTACGAATCAAATATGTTTATCACACCTTATTGTAAGAGTTTGATCCACTTTGATCTGGGTGATATCACCTAGGTGATTTTAATCTGGTTATCATAGATATAACTTAACTGAACATATGATGCATTCAGATGATTCAATTCCACTAAATAAATTCACACAGACAACTACTACACTTTGTTCAAGGTGATCAAAGTGGAATAAACTATTATAAGCCCATACGCAAAATACGCGCTTGTCGTAGAATTGCGAAAAGTAGTGCCCTACTACTATACACGTACTAGCGAAAAACGTTACCCTCATGTCAGTCGGGTAAAAATTATATACGATAAACCATTGACTCATAAAACAATCGAATAAATCTTTAGAATTGTGACATATTTGTTTTTTACATTATAAAATATTCACCAGCACCATATTCGATTCAAATTCATATTGACTAGTGTTTATTATTTTGAACCTTGTTGCTATATTTAACAAGTACATTTTTATTTGCAGCGCAATCTGCTTAATATTTTAGTTTCACAAAGTACTACAAGTTGATAAATGAATTACAAAACTGACGAAGGTTTTCGTGTTGTACATTGATTTGAAAAGACTTACCATTTCAGTGTCCCCTTGAGCTTTATCTTCTACACATAAGTGAATGTCGAAATAATTCTTTTTCATGTATTTTTTCTTGCAAACTGCACAGGAATAGACTTTATCTGAAATTATACAATAACACAATAATCAGTAAGAGGTATATAAATAAAAGACATTGACATATAGAAATTCTATCAGTTTTACAGTTTCAACTCGGGCACGGGCATAAAATAATTTATTTTAACACAATAACTTGAGTTAGGGAAAGTGAAATAAATACAACTATTAAGTCAAATTTATTAAAGGAAGTAGTAAAAACCTCACAAAATTCTGGCAGCAGTGAGGCAGGAATAAATAAACAGAGGTAGGCAGAGACTAAGGTCTTCCATTTATCACAATCTTGGCACACCTCTCCCGCTACTTGTTCTTTCAAAAATTACATCTATCTTGTTTCACAGAAAGATGTAATTTTTGTAAACAAATGTTTTTACGTTAAAATTCGTAAATTTTAAAACAACCTTTCTTTGTATTACGTTATAACATTAGCTATCCAAAATCACTTCACTTTATTTCGCGATATTCACAAAATTATAATATTTCCGATATAAAAAGTGTAATGGCCGCTATGTATAGTATAGTAAATGACGTTTGTTTGTTTATAACAATCATATCTTGCAATGAAACAAGGTGTTCTTCCATACATTTGCGCAAATACTCGTTGGTTACAGGAACCCCTATGTCATTTTTCTTTAGTATATCTTTAGCTAGGTAACTTTCAGCTAAATAATAATCTGATCGATATACTTATAAATCTCTCTTTATTCATCCTTTCAGGGAGGAATATTTTATTTTTTTATACTTTACTTGTTTCCTTGCAACGAGACAAACTCAGTCCGTTCTTAGCAATAACCTATTAGCAGTAAGTAGCGCGAACGACTGGATAACAGTAAAAACCATCAGTCGTTTACTGCATCCTTGTTTTGCATAAGTTTTACGACCTCTGTTACAACAATGACAAAACATTCGCCATCGGATCCGATAGTACGAGGACCATGCTAAATAGAAATCCCTTATCTCTGTCCACACATTTGTTTATAGAGCAAGGTGGCCAACAAGCAACAATTTGTCATGTGATAATAAGAAACCGAAATCAATAGGCATCCCCGCACCCAGCAAATGAGTCGCAGATGCATTACCTATCTTAAATGGACCAAAGAGGGGATAGGTTAAAGGAATATTTCCTTTTTCTATTCATCCCCTCCCAATCCAATCCTTTTCTCTTTTTCATCCTATCCTTATTAGGCAAGGATGGGTTAAGAGGACTGAAATTAGGCATTTGGCATCTTACTTATCAGACGAAACTCAGAATACTTCTACTTCACACATGTTTAATAGATATTTATCTAAAATATTATATAGTATTTAACAGTGTTTAATGTTACCTTTGTGTTCTGTGATATGTGTTATCAATTCTTCAGTATTTTCAAATTTCTCCTTGCAAAACGAACAGTTCAATCTCTTCACGGGTTTTGTTTCCAAAAATTGTTCATTGTTCAATAGATTTTTTAATATAAACTGCAAAATAATACAAAAAAAACATAAAGAAGACAGATTTTGCAATTTAAATTTTTAAAGTAAATTTAACAATTAAGATTTTCTGCAGCTAGCCACCATAGGTACGTATTGAAATGGTGTCATAAAATTAATATGAGATACAAACTGTTCAACATTTTTAGTCTGACCCAGGTTAACAGGTTTTACAATGGCCAAGTATGCTTAGCCAATATTTTTAAAGGTGGACATCTATCATCTAATTCATAATTAATGGCTTTTTGAGAGCCCCCTTTATTGTAATTCAAAACCCTGTATAAACATCATATTGGACTGATGCCTCGGTGAAGTTTATACTAGTCCAACTGGAAAAGATAAGGACAACCAATCTTTGCGATGGTTCTTTAAGCTCACATCTAACAGTGGACATCTGTATACTGAAGTGACGAAGATGAAATATAATGTACAGTGTACACACTCACTTCTGTAGTCAGTTTCTTTGGTCTACCTCTCTTCTTGGGTCCCATAATTTCTGCATGGCTATCCCACATGTGCTTTGTGAGGCCCTCCAAGTCATCGTAGCTCGCGCCACACAGCGGGCAGAACGTATTACTTGTGTCATACTGCACTGCAACATGCAAGACAATATTCTTAGAATTTTCACTCAGTTAAACAGAAAGAATAACATAAATCATATGAAATAATGATAGTAGTTTATGTATGCATTTTAAGAGAAATATGTGGCTTAAAAATGTATGTTGTGGCTAAAATTGAGAAAGGTATGCTTCAGACAACTTGTTCTAAGGTTATAATAAATAAAATATAAATCATAACACGAAAATCACATCAAAAAATACAAAGATTTTGCAAGATTTCCATTATAACATTTATAAATAAATAACCAGCCTTTACAATAACTTGCCAGTACCAATGGAGTATCTAATTTTTTTGGCATGATCTTTGTATGGATGTATCAGATAGCAGTACCATATGAGTGTACAAAATGCCTTATTGTTACCTGGTATGGAATTGACATCTGTTGGGTCCTGTAATTTGTCTTGTTTAATGTTGATATTGCAACTTTCAATCTGTTGTGTCGCATTCAGGGTATTCAGGTCTTCTAGAAAAAAGAAACAAAAAGAAAATTGTCTTTAAACATTCATCACATACATAGATGTAGTATCAATCAACGACAGTTTGAGGTTAAGTGTTAAAAGAAACTATTTAAAGTGTTTAATTAATAAAAAATTGTACCTGTAATACACACAATGGTATGATCTTCGTATGTATTATTAAAATCATCATCTGACCCTTCTTTTTCTATCTTCACGTCAAGGGGAGTCTGTAATAAAAAATTAAATAAAGTACTTATGATGTTAAAATATTTTACAGATTTTGTAAATAATATACTTTTATGAACTGATCTGATCATCCTTATTACCCAGAAAGGGACCTGTAGCGATTGGTTACAACCTCAGAGAGAACAGGTGTGAAGTAGAAGTGCTCTGCGTTTCGTCTGATGAGTGCGGTGCCAGAGGTCTTATTTCAGTCCTTGTGCCCTTTCCACCCTTTTCTCATGATGGGAAAAAGAAGAGGATTGGATGGAGAGGAGGTTGACGGGAAAAAGGAAATATTCTTTTTCCTGCCTATGTCCTCTGTCATTTAAAGGAAACGCATAAAAAAGAAAAAAACATAGCTCTTTTCTTTCATGAGTTTTTAATCTGTGGTCTTTCAGTTTTATTTTGGTCTAATCAGAATATTTTTAGGTGCCATTGCTTTTTTTATGAATTTTTAGTTAACCCATGCAGTTTTGGAAAAATTACACCTACAATTAGTATTATTGTTCTACTTCTTTTTAAAGGTTATCTCTAGTACAACAAAAAAGTAATGAGATTGTTATCTTTATATTGTGCAGGTAAGAAAAGAGGTTTGTATGTGCCACAAAGTGGCAACAATGCTACTCAAATGTCTTTAATGTAATTTACTTGAAATCAATTATTTTTCCTTTAAGTTTTTGCATTTTGCATGAAGGAACCCACCAGCAGAGGGTACTTGATAAGAAATAATGAACTGCAACTGATACCGCATAGGTAATGGTTCAATCTTCAGAACTCAATTGGGTAGAATCTGACTCCATTATAGCAGCAGACTTGGATGATGCCATCACCAACATGTGTTACTTCTACACTTAAATTAAGAATATGATTGAGCCTTTACATATACACTATACAACATACTTTGTCTTCATAATTAAAAAAGGCTCTCTCTCTCTTGAATAAGTCTTGTAGTGAAACATCTGATTCCCAAGATTTTCTTTTGAATAAATAAGCTTTGGTAGCAATGTCCTTACAGTATTCACAGATATTTTTGGGGAGTCCATCATTTTTGTCGAGCTGGAAATAGTTATATCAATGAATGTTAAATTTACATAATATATTTTCTATAAATAGCTGATAACCACTAAAGTGGGTTTCCATTGGTTCAAAATCGTGTCGCAATACAAAGTTTCTTTTTATGTGTCAACTTGTACTGCAACCTAAATATCATGTTTATCGGTAAGTTGTGCGAAACTTACTGGGCGTTGAGATGAGACATTATTGACATACAATATCATAGCACACAACAAACCCCAAAATAGACATAATTTCAAAAATTAAAAGATATGTAGAAAACATTGTGAACTCTCCTAAAATCTCGAAACTTAGTTTATTAAAATAATATATCAAATAAGTCCTTGCTACAGTTTACAAATATTTCCATATTTTAATCATATTATAACACATCTTGTAACATGCTTTTCAACAATGGATACAACATAACAACCATGTCAAAACTGCTGTCAAACATGTATATATTGTTAGTAAACACGGAGATACAAAACCAAAACTCATATGGTGTTGAGTTTGTTAGTTTGAATGCCCTAGAGTCACTTTTGACATGGCTAACCAAACCTTTTTTTCAATAAAGCAATTTGTTCTAAATCTAACCTTAACTGTTTGTGTTATGTTTTAAATATTTTTAATAAAAATTACATTTAATTTTAAAGCGAAAACATTAAATCACGAACATAGAGAAGAAACTTTATATCACGATTTTACGCCAGTGAAAACCCATGTTATCATTTGCCTGGGCGCTAACCTTCAATCCAGTGATTGACGATAGTGCATCCTCTAGAGGTATAGTTTCCAAAAACGTTTCAAAAATCGGATATAACACGTAATCTGTTGCCAAACATGTTCGACATAAATCTTTTATTACAATCTCACTAGTCATGTTGTAAAAGACAACAAAAATCAGTTCTCAAACTTTAACAAATAATGCACTAAGAAATATCTTTATAAATACTCATATTACACTTATTAAACAATTAAAATTGAAGAGAAATCGGCCTTTGACTTTTAGTAGGTAAGTAACCACAACAATTATAATAACACCACAGAGCAATATTATTGCTCTTTGCTATTATTGCATTCATTTCAAGTTTCAAGTCAAATGAGCTGAGGCACAGACAAATAATCAGCTCATATTGGTAAGCCGCAGAAAAAAATATTTTTATAGGTTTTGAATTTATGTTCTAAAAAGTCGTTTATTCGTCGTTTTTTCTTTATTGTTTGTCACAAATAATTATAAATTCATATCTTTTTTATTAATATAAATATAAATAAAATGTACTTTTAAATTAGCCTCTCAAATACTAATTTGAAGTTTTTTAGATGTTTTTGAGTCTTTAAATCTTCATTTATGCTTGTTCTTTTATAAAATATATTTGTTCTAACAAATGTCTCTTCTTTTGTTTAATTAACAATTGTCATTCAGATGAAAAATCCTCATGTGTCACGTCAATCTTAAAATTAAAGCGATTGTTTTTAAAATCCAAAGAGGAAGCTAATAAAGGTGCTATTGTTTAGTCTGGTTTGATCGTAAATATCAATCAATGTGGTTAAAAGCTTGAGGCTCACAGCAGATGACGCGACTGTTGAGTGTTCCTTCTATTCGCTATTCATTGTTTTTTTGTTTGTTTTTGTTTTGCGACGATAATTTTCATATTATATTATTAACAGAAAATGTATACAATGAAGAATGTACCTGAGTTAAAATCCGTATTAAGGAAAAGAGATACCTCTTCCAGTTTTTCTTACGAACAGCCTTCTCCCACGGTTTTTTTCGCAAAGGATCTGGAATATATGATTTCCTATATTTTTTGCAATCAATAAATACACAGCCTGTTACCATAAGAAAATAAGGAGTAAAGTGTTTCGGTGTTAATATTTTGTATGAAGTTTCACAGATAGTAGGGGAATAGTAGCGACATCTGAAGTGAGCAAAAGGCAGTTTTTATACCCATTATCTTAAGTTATGCACTATTACGCTTATTATTATTAATTTTCATTCCCAAATTATAATATTCTGCAATACGAAACAGTTTCAATAATTTCTATTTGTAATAACCAGATTGTATTACATATTATAATAATTAAAAGCTTTTAATCATCATTGATTTTTGAGGTTTGATGTATCTATCTAGATCAAAGATAGAATAGAGGTATCAATGAATTTTATGTGTCCTTGATATTTTTTTATTTTTATGGACGAAGGTGCCATACGCTCAAGCGGTATCACCTGATGTTAAGTGACCGCTACCCATTGGCATCTGCAACAGGAACCGGAATTCCGCCCAGCACACGCCCGCCGAGTGCCTTGGGAGGAGAGGATTGGGCAGAACCTGACGCTGCCAGTTATAGTCCAGAACTAGACAGCAGATCGGGATCAGGATAGGGCTGATCCTGCTCGGAGACGACGTCGGGGCGTTCCGAGCAGACGCTCTGGCCTATCTGCCCCGTAGTCCCGGGCCCCTTTTTATCGCAGTGGCTACAAAAAGGAAACCTCGGGGTCGGGGGCAGTTAGGTTTGGGGCCTTGATTGGCCGGGACCTTGTCGCAGTTGTGACCTCTCGCATCCAGCCTTTGTTATGGCTATTGTTGCTAGCGTGAGGTCGTGGAGCGCCGGTGTTTCTTTCTGCGAAGAGGTGATGTCGCGGAATGAGACAGGGAGAGAAACTCAAATGTCTCGATTCGCAGCCGGAGAGCTGGGCACCGAAGGAGAGTGTTTGCTCTTCTCCAACTCCCATAAGAGAGGCCAGGGCGGTGATTTTGATTTTAGCCGCCCAGGTCTTATAATCTGAGGCAAAGACGAAGTAATCCTGCTCGTCTTAAGACAAAGTGGAAATGGGAAAAATACAAAAATATGTTTCGGAACTCTCAGTCAAAAAATATGTTTTGTTCTTTACGTCCCGTCCCAAATTCTGCTTGGGAAAAAGAAAAAAGGGAAAAGCCCTTCGAAAAGAGTGAACAAAAAGTGTGCATCATTAGAGTACGGCAGCACAAGATCACCAAGTTAATGCGATGAGCGAAGTTGGAAGCTCTTGGTAAGTATATAAAACATTTCTTAAAGTTTGACTCTAATTTATCATCCACCACAGTAAGATTTTTTTTTATAACTGGTAACATTGTAGATAAATATTGCTATTTCCTGTTTCACTCACTCTCATGTGCGGCCACGATAAGGTACTAAAGATATGTTGTAGTTTGTTTTGAGCTTCCCTACCATTTACAATTCATACTTTCGTACTCTTCATTCCATGCATCTCTTTCGCTCGTACTCTCACATGCCGTCATCATTATGTTTCGGTTTCGGATGCACAGAGGCTGAGGACGCGAGTGTTACATACGGATTTATTTTCGTATTGAACTGTGATAATGAACTCTAATACATTACGCATGGTATTGAATTATTAATCTGTATTAATGTCACATCGGGGATACCGGGCTAGTGAAAGAGCGAGGGTGCGGTAAGTATTACACTGAAAATATTTGTACTTCTACAAATAAGTTTACGCAGGCGCAAGCGCGCATCACATTTACTGAGATGAGCTATTGCGATTGACTTGCGCATGCGCAGATCGTAGCGTACTGCGTAACTAATAATATGTTCTAGATGCATGTAAGTAAAACAAATAAAAGCGTAAGAAATGAGAACTATTGTTATCATATTTAAAGAGCATTTTTAAGGTTTGCAAAAGAATAAAAGTGTTTGTTAGCTCTAAAAATTACAAATGATTTTATTATAGACAAAACATCCATATATTTAAACTTAAGAACTAATACAAATGTACATTGGTGCTCAGACTAAAAATTAAGGGCGCGTTCTAATGTCATTGATTTTTTTGTAAAGGACAATGGATAATGTATTTGTGTATGATCGCAACGGTCGGAATGTTCGAACTCTCGACCCCTTAATTGCTCACGTAATTAGTTATCACCTATAGTTAATTTGAATGAAATACTTCATTAATTGTTCTCGCCGCTCGTTTGCCCCCTTCTCTTATAAAAAAAAATATATTAATCGTGTTGAGAATGTTAAGATGTGTGGTGTGATGATGGATAAAATTAAAAATGATTATATTAGAAGAGGTTTGAAATTTGCGCCAGTGACAGAGAAATTGAGCAAGAGATAAGCGTGGTATGGACATGAAATGAAGGGGGATGAAGGGTATATTACAAAGGGTATATTAAAAAGAGAATGAATTTGAATGGTTACAAGGGTAGAGGAAGACCAAAGAAAGTGAGAATGAACCGTGTGAATGATAACATCTGTAAGAAGTGTGTGATTTCAGAAATGACGGCTGATAGGGGGATATGGAAGAGAAGTGCCTACTGTGCTGAACCCACATGCAGATGAGAAAAGGTCATTTAGCTAATCGTGATTTCCTTTATCATTTAGGTACCAGTTATGACGCCACACTTCTCATCAATCTAGGGCATAGACGAGACTCAAAAATATTTATCGTGATTTCTGTCCACCGGTCGTATGACCTAAATTATATTTACTTAGGTTATGCGCCGCCTGTGGTCTTTTAGCTTTAATACACTATTTATATCATTACTATCTTTCTTTTCAATAAAATAGTTTAACTTAAACAAAAATCTTATTTTATTATTGTAGTAAAATTGATTCCAATACCTGCGTTTCCCTGTTACGAAAGATAAGGCGGAGAGAGAGACTAAGGGTCACATGAGCACTTGCGCCCTTAACCCAGATATGTAAGTGGAGATAAAAATGATAGAGCCCGCAACAACATCTGTTGCGCGAACGAGCCGGGTTTACCGGTGAAATACCACGACCTCACAGAAGACAGGCGTGTAGTAGAAGTATGATTCTGCGTTTCATCTGATGAGTGAAGTGCAAGATGCCCAACTTCAGTCCTCTTCCCTTCCCCATCCTATCCTAATAAAGATAAGATGGGAACGGGAAGAGGATTGGACAGTAGGGGATGAATAGAGAAGGAAATATCCTTTATCCTGTCAATTCCCTCCCTTGTCCCTCCCCTCCTCCGTCTTGTCCCTCCTCTGTCCAAAGGTAGGCAACGCATTTGCGACTCATTTGTTAGTCGCGGATGCCTATGGGTATTTTGGATAAAAGTTACCCCGTATGTTCTATACCTCTGACCATGATTGCAAACAGATTTTAATGCGGTTTTCAGAATAATTCAAGAGGAAGTTCTCCGGGTCAGTAGCTAAGTTATAATTAAATCCAATGGTGAGATTCTATTCAGCTAATTTCAAGTTTAAGGCCCGGGAATATGATAGAAAGATATGAGAAAGGATACGTTAAATGCATAAATTGACACGTTTTCTGCAGTCGGATGGCATCAAGTGCAGCTGCAGGAACCCCTTATTTAATATCCCGTTTATCGCTTCAATTGGTTTCATAGACCACAATAAAATGATTGTTTTGCAATGGTCTCAAGACGGAAGTGAATGGTAGTTATTTTAACACGTTATCAACTGTAGGAATTCTTTCCTATGCTACTATTTATCCATATTCCATAACATAAATTAAATCCTTAGACTACATCCGAAGACTTCGGCAAGGATACTGGTCCATCAGGCCACTGGCTATATTTTCATTGTAAGTCGATGTCTAGTATACTTTGAATTTTAATTAGTAATTGTCTACCATAGATACATATATCTAAAATTATATAAATTTGTCAAAATATTTTATTGACAAAACATAATCATCGAAGGCAACCGATATTATATAATCTATACAAACATCGTGTGTTCTATGATGTTCGGTTGAGTCGTTAAAGCGTAGTAAACAATCTTACATTCAAATTTATAATTTTAAAGTAAGGTTTAGTGTATGCCAGATGCGTCGTATTACTATATAAGGTTGGTATGATGAGTTGCAAGTATGGCCAGTCCACTCGACTGACGACTTGTGACTCAATCTTCGCTTCGAGTGAAAGCAAGATGGGCGCGTCGCTTTCACCGAGAAACGAACCTGTGTAGTTCTACGTTGCCTCATAACTATAATCGTGTATTTATTAGAAATCGAAAGTGACGGACACCATACATAATTAATAATAATTAATTATGAAAAGCTAACTAGCGTGGGGCGTCTTTCATGATGGGTTTAAGTTAGGGATTTGAAGCATTCGTGAAACAAGTTTCCCCTCAAGTTTTAATTTATAATTGCTCGATACCGTTAGGCTTTGTCTGTCAAGACGTCCAGTCGGGATCATATAGAATCTTAACAAGAGGACATGGTAGAGCGTTAAATAAATCACACACTTGAGGCAGTCTCCCTTAAGGTCCCTTAAGTCCTCAATGCCAATCTTGTGAGATTCAACACCGCCAATTTGTTTGTTGCAAACACCAAAATTGCAGTAATGCAAATTCTTTCCTAATAGGAAAAATCTCCAGCACCTTACTCATCAGTCAAAGGGCTGAAGCATAAAATACATCTTCTTCTCAGATGTTTTCTGTGAGGCTGAGGCATTTCACCGGTCGAGCCGCCACATTCATGTAACAAGCTTTCGCCGCTGTGAATCTTTACCACTGTTGAAATCACATCCATTGTACATTCATGACGACTTATTTTTCGAACAACGGCGTAATAACGTTTACAAAATGGCCGCCGTGTTTGGATTTATTGATTTAATTTCCCCAACCCCCTAGGGTATCTATTTTAAGACCTAGCTTGGGGTGGGGTGATAATACGCACGCGCGAAATTTGCGACGTAGTTGTGTCGAAGCCAGGGCCATAGCAACCAAGGGTGCAAGGGGTGCGTGGCACCAGGGGGTTTAAGCCGATCGCCCTATACACATACTACTTTATCTCTTAGTTTATATATGTTTTCATTATACTAGTTATGAGTGAGGATTTCCTCACCAATAACGAGTATAATGGGGGTTTGAGAAAGGTAAGTTCAGACCCCCTACAAAAATGGCGTCTCACAATACTTTGCTGATATAAGTAATTGTAGGATGTAAACACGCACGACAACGTTAAAAAAGTATGCGGTAAGATAAATCCCCCCG
>JWHW01028960.1:67495-78868 GCA_000931545.1 Papilio glaucus | reverse complement strand
ATAGAATCAACTACGAATAAATCGAAAATAGAAATTGATGTGAAGTGCGTTCGCCAGTTTTTGAAAGCTCTCGATTCAAACAAATCTGCAGACCCTGATAATTTGCCAGCCTTTTTTCTCATTAGCTGTGCAGACACAATCGATCTCTCAGTTAGATATTTGGAAACGGGCGTATATAAATCCTGTGCACTAGACGTGTCACGGATAGACACGGACCTATCAGCAGATTATGCTATAGATCCTATATCGAAATTATGCGTTATCTCTAAAATTTTGGATAAAGTAGTATACGTACAGGTCTATCCGGTACTTAAACACTGCTTTTGCCAATCCCAGCATGGCTCCTCGTGTATTTGACTAAGCCAATGGATGAAGGCGCCCAGGCCGTTGTTATCAATAATTATATCTCCAGCTGGGTTTCAATACCGAGCGGCGTACCACAGGGCTCTTTTTTAGGGCCGTTGCTTTTCGTTATAAATAAATAAATAAAAATATGCGCTCACGCCCGTAACACAGAGGGGTAGGCATAAATCATGAATTTCCGTTTAGGGCGATCCTGGCACACCTCTCTCGCCTCTTCTACATGCATACATCTACGCATACATGCTCGTCGGTTACGGGTGCTCCTTATATCGCCCTTTTTTAATAAGCCATTAATCTGATCGAAATAAGTTCTCCTAGGGCGTCCCCTACCAACACAGCTACTCACTTTTACAAAATTTGTTTCGTTATTCTCTTTTCATTCATCCGTTCAACATGCCCGAACCACCGAAGCATACCTTTCTCAAGTCTAGCTACAACATTTTTTTAAGCAACACTTTTTCTTTACAATGTTATTTTTAATCCTGTCATTCAATGTCACGCCTAACATACTTTTTATGGATCGCAATTCAACGGCATTAACTCTACCATGCTTTTCCTGCCAAATCCAGCTCTCACTTCCATACAATAAAGTTGGGTCTAGTACAGCAGCCTTCATAGACACATTCTGATTCCCCACAACTGTACCTATAGTCCCATTCATTTTATTTCCTGCATTCAATCGTCGTTCAAAATCTATAACATGCTTACCATCTCTACTAAACATACATCCCAAATACACGAACTCTTCCACCTGTTCCACTTCTTTACCGTTAACATTTATATCAATTACTGTCTTACTCTGTTCTCTTTCAAACACCATTACTTTCGTCTTATCTACATTCATCTTCATGCCTTTTTTTATAAGAGAAGGACCTTTTAATGATTTATTCAATACATTCAGCATAAGATGTAAGTCCTCCGCCGATGACGTTAATACGACCTGGTCACCGGCATACAAGAGACATTTTACAATTAGCTCACCCATTCTTAATCCACAATCTACGTCTTAAAACCTTTCAAACAATCATCCATAAAGATATTGAACAGCCACGGGGATGCTACACAGCCCTGTTTTACACCTTTATCTATGCTAAACCATTGAAGAAGGTGGCAAATGAGTACGCGGATTACCTGATGTTGAGTGAGCGCTACCCATAGACACCCGCAACAAGTAAATGTGTTGTAGGTGCGTTGCCTTCTTTTAATGGCCAGAAGAGGGCACAGACAGGAAAAAGGATATTTCTTTTCCCTGCCAACCCCCTCCCCGTCTAATCCTTTTCCCGTTCTCACAATATCGTTATGAGGAAAGTGGGGGGCTTCTACTTCATGGCTATCTTCTGTGAGGTTTTGGTATTTCACCGGTCGAGCCGGCCTATTCATGGGACAGATGTTGTTGTTGCGGACTCTGCCACTGTCAACTACCAGTCTGTGTATATCGTTGCATAAGATCCAAACTCAACTAAAGTTGACCTCAGATCGTCTCTTTTAACTTTATCATAGGCCTTTTCTAAATCTACGAAAGCGCAGAATTTTACTTGGTTTACAGCCAAAAACTTTTCTGTTATAAAGATATCTGATCCATCCATCTCTTGCTTATTCCACACATCCCACCGTCACTTACAACCTCTGAAATGTGTGGTGTAATGTCTGATATTATATTTCTGATAAAAAATTGTCCTGGCACCGTGGATTCCCCGGACCTATTGGCTGGAGTATTATTTAAAGCGCCTCCACTGAGCCTTAGGCATAATGGTATACTTTATACGCCAGCTTTACGTACAAATTACAGTAAAAGAACTTACATGGCGATCAGGTATTTACTTAATTAAGCTTCACGAACTTGACTTGTTTTATACCAGCATCATTTCGGCAAGGCTGGTGTGATGAGTCTAGTTTTTTCTATTTCTTTTTTTTATTGTTTGTGTATTATTTTCCTTTTTATGATTTATATAATTTTATTGGTGGGAACCTTTATATAGCTGAATTGTTTGTTTCTTTATTGTTAAAATTTTTGTTTGAAATTAAAACCTCTTGGTTTGGAAGAACCCAATCCTCTAAAATGGAATAAGAAATAAATTAAATAATGAAAAGGAGCGGGAGCCGTGTTCGCGAAGGGCGAGCGCTTAAAGTTTGAATCTTGCTAAACTTCAGAATTTTCTATCGAATGAAATAAATAAATGAATATAGATATGCACTCACGTCCGGAAACCTGGAGGGGTAGGCAGAGATCATGGATTTCCATTTGGCATCCTGGCACACATCTCTCGATTCTTCTACATCCATACACCTACGCACCCATGCTCGTGGGTTACGGGTACACTTTATATCGCCCTTCTTTAGAGAGCCAATAATCAGATCGATTCAAGATACTTTGTTCATTTAATTCCTTAACCTGAATTAAATAGACAGTAGTTAGGAATGCCGATAGAAGTGCAAAATGAAAACAGGAAGTTTTCATTGCCGTCGGCAGACAACAGATGTAAATAAATATTCAACAGAAATAAACCTTATATTTTAACAATAAAACTCAAAATCGAATACAAGAAAACAAATCAAAAAAAAAATCGTCGATACTGTACCAAATTTAAATGAGGATATTGTGACGGATTTTGAGCATTTGTCTAACGTGGCTAAAGAAGTTGCCACTTACAATAAAATCGTCAAACACATGACTGGGTTGAAATTTCCCGCATGCTCGGGTAAGTATACGTAGCAGTTTGGGGTAGCAATAAAAAGTACTAGAGATACTCAGGAATAGGTATGTATGACCAAAATATTAAAAAAACACAGGCATACAGTCACAAAGACTGCCCACAGAAGTGAAAACTCAAAATAGTTGGAAACGCGCGACAATAGTTCAAAAATAAATGCTTAATGTATTTTCAACTATTGTCGCGCCAAAGCAACAAAAATACAAAATTCAAAATTGAATGGAAGAAAATTAAATGAAAAAAAAGTTAGTCGAATCTGTTCTAAATTCAAATCACCAGGTTGCTGACGTATATTGTTCACTGGAACCTGTAAGATTTTCCCAAACCAAATATCGTGTAACGCGACTAAAGAAGTTCAAAGATAAAAATTCCTGTAACTCGGTGGTACTAGTCAGCTGTTATAAACATATCTCCACTAACATAAGAAAACGCCTAAATGTGATGCTTTCTTATCAATCAGTTGCCCAGCACAAAAAAACGTTTCACCAAAGGTTATGCGTCAACTAAGGAATGTAGGAACCCCCTTAAGCTACTACACCGATTCGTTGCTACCACGCTTAGGCGCCTTACTTTTACAGATCTTGACAGCCGGTCGTGTATTTTACTTGGCCCTTTTGAGGTTATAAACAAAATTATTTACATTCTAAAATATGAGTCCTGAAGATTTATTAGATTTTTTGCAGTTCTTAAACACCAACTAAGGCCACGTCTGTTTCGTCCAAGAACTGATAATTTTCATAACTACGACGATCTAGACTTTTTAAAAAAGGTTGTCCAAGAACTCAATGTTATTAATATTACACCAAATGTTTAAAACACCACACAAATATTTACAATGAAATGTCAAAAACAATAAACAAGTATGAATAATTTAGACAACGTTCTAAGCATAGGAAACTGGAAAACGAATGGTGAAACAGAAGTGATTGCTTAGGCGTTGCCTTACATCGGGCATTACTTAATTACACGTCGCTTTATTTGTAGTTAGTGAAAATGGACATTAGTAACTTTTCTAAAATCCAACTTTTCCTTCACTGCTCCCTATGAAACGCATGTGCACAAGTGATAACAAGATTTGGTTAAAATCACTCAGGATGGCATCACCATGAAATCACTTTTTTTATGGAATAAGTTGGCAAACGAGCAAGCGGATCACCTGATGTTAGTGAACGCTACCCATAGACATCCGCAACAAGCACTTGTGTTGCAGATGCTTTACCTTTAATGGACAGAGGCGGGCATAGACAGGAAAAAGGATATTTCCTTTTCCCCGTTAACCTCTCCCCGTCCAATCCTCTTCCCGTTCCCATCCTATCCTTAGAAGGAAAAGGTGGTAAGGGAAAGAGGACTGAAATCAGGCCTCCGGCACCTCGCTCATCATACGAAACGCAGAGTACTTTTACTTCACGCCTGTCTTCCGTGAGGTGGTGGTATACACCGGTCGAGCCGGCCCAATCGTGCAACAGATGTTGTTGCGGACTCTACCACTTTTGTTCATAGGTCAGTAAAAGACTCCAATGAAATAGGAAAGAGGACGATGTGTTAGATGATATTTGGTTGGGGGAAATCTTATAGATTCGCGTTAACAACATACTATATATGCGTACGCAACATGCGTCAGTAACGTGCTGATTTGACTTTGGAACAATTTCGACGAACATTTCTTCATTTCTATTATGAATTTTATTTTTAAGACGTGAGGGTTTATTTTTGTTGATTATTTATTTTTTAGAATTAAACTGACAAGGGAGAATACCGTTCCTTGGTTTAAATTCCATTATAATGTATAATTAAATTATATTAACATTCCGCACACTTTTTAGAATAATGTGACCGCTACCCATAGGGATCTGAAATAAGCTAAAGAGTTGCAGGTGTTGCCACCTTTAATGGTAAAGGAGGGAACAAAAAGAAAAAAAAAATTTTTTTTTCTTCATTTCCTATCCATCCCCTCTTCATCCGTCCAATCCATTTTATTTATAATTAGACCTCCGGCCACTTTCCCGCCGTGATTCTATACATGTCAATAATTATATGAAGTGTAAACAATAAGTAAAGAAGTTTGTAATAAATATTTTTCATTGACTTTTGACTTTTATTTCATAATATCATCGGAATTCAAGATTTCAGTTTGACTAAATAATTTTGTGCCAATGGTGTGAGTGAATGATTAATCGAAAATAAGGTTTTTCTCGTTTAAAAGTGTTATCCATTTAAGAAGTAATAACTAGTTATTAATTTCGACATGGCTTATGGATAAAAGGATATTTTTGATACAAATTTGAAGAAATTACGAAGGTCCAAAAGTCATGTCATATCTATTTAAGTGTTTTTTAGCGTTGCAGGATAAGAATTGCACAAATATTTTAACATCAAGTTTCATTCAACATACATTTTATATCCACTCGTAAACCTAAAACCAATGATATTTTATGACATACTATATAATAAAATATAAAAAGTAGTAGATATGCCATTAGCGGTTGTAAAGTGAAGACTCGAAAGCGTCCTAATTGGGACGCTTTCGCTTACGTCGTGTACATTTACGCTTAATTGACAAACACTAGTTGTGTTTGGTTAGAAACACTTTTTACCGGTGAATTTGTACGAGTATAACACATCTACAGTATAAAATATCATTGTCTATAGATGTGTTATACAAAATCGCCGGTATAAAGTGTTCCAAAGACAGTGACAGTAAAATGTTGAAATAAGACATTGTCACACTCTTCTTCGTGTCCTCTTTCTCTGTCACACTTAATGAGGGGCATAGTGGTAATAGATTAAATCGATAAATGATGTACAGCAAGTGCTAGGACACCGTCGCTTTTAATTTTCGGGCATAATTCAATCTCGTCATTTTTTCCAACCGCTCCAAAAGAAGTATAACTTCAATATATCTTAAAAGCATTTTAAATAAAATATTCGAGTTATCTGATGATTTTTTATACTGTCACAATATATTAGAGTAGTTTGAATTAAAAATGATATGTTTATTTTATTGAATCCCTTTCCTATAATCACCTTACACATATATATCACCTTACCTACAACCCACTTCATTACTATACAGGACTTATAATACAAATGTGTTGCAAATGCGGTTGTTGTTGTTGTTGCCTGCCATTTGGCTGTAGATTTGCCTTGTTTTTCCTTCCTTAAAAATCTTCACTTTTTGAAAATCTTAATAAAATGATAATATACAAATATACATGTAGTAATCTAAAAATGATTAAATAGTATATAAGCCTGCCTTATAAAGATTTACTTGACTTGTTATCAGTTAAAAATTTACACACAAGAAAAATTCAAGGTAACGATGACGATTTATTTATTAGAGGCTGTGATAAACTATAAGGAGAAGTGCATTGCGATTTTCATAGCTGGCTGGTTATCGGCGCGCAATTTTAAGTTATCGAGGTCATAGAATATATGTATAATAAGATGATCCACCGAAGTCCGTATTACCGGATTTTATTTTAATAAAAATTGTTATTCTTTTGTAATCTTGATTTTTATGGGAGATTAACGTCGGCCAATAGTTAATGCAAGAAATGCAAAAAGCAAAGCTTTCTGCTATGCAAATATTTTTTTGTTTAGTAGAAGAGTTTTTTTGGCGAGTAAAAAACAAAGATGATGGATTGGATGCGCGAATACGGCAATTCCATAGTCCAAGAGTTCTGGAGGTTCACCGGTGAATGTCATAGTCAAACAATATGACATGTTCAACACAGTCGTAATAGAATGTCGTTCAGCGTATTCCGAGATTGCATGAGCTTCGCGTGTGCGCAGCGCCATCTGTCATATTTTTCTAGTCGCACGCGCTGGCGCCGTTTTTGTTGCGCACAAATATACATTCTGAAAAAAGCGAATGCTTTGAGCATGCTAACTTGCTTTCAAACGTATTTCGATTTTGTGTTATCCGTTGCTCATTGGACATCATTGCGGTTCGCGGGTGAAGTAGCTCGTCGAGAATTTGACTGACTTCGACGACCTATGTTCGCTCGCCCTCAGCATGAAAATATAACAAATAATAGAGTCACTCAAATCTGCCGAACTGCGAATTTTACAATATTTAATTAAAACTATCTTTTGTTTGTGGATAATTTATTTAAAATTTAACAACAAATAATGACAATTTCAACCGGATTATTTCGTCATATCTGTTGTGCATGCTTGCACAGCTGTCAAACGATATATAACCGCCGCGAACGCCACCTATCGTAACAAGTTAAAAGTTTCATAATATGAAAATTTCATATAAAATTAAAGATTTTGATATTTTCCTCTTCAGTTTCTCTTATTTTTTTTGTTTAAACAAACAAAGTTACCTATTAATAAATAAGCTATCTTGCTTTTTGATTTCGGCTCGGACGGCAACGGAACAAATGATTCGCGCTCTAAGAGCTAAATAGGAAAGGTCAAATTCAAATCTTTGCTAATATTTATTATTTTTTGTCGACCCTACCGACTAAAGATTACAGTTATTTTGCAATCAGTACTCAATATCATTCAATTCCGACAAACAAATCTATGTAAAAAGTTTTCAAACATACACGTTTGTCTTCGGATATGGTCGGTGTTCGGTGTACGGGAATAAACTCAACCAGTCTATTAAATTTTGGGTTTTAATGTAATGCCCCAAAGTAAATAACGAAGTTACTATTTTTTTCGATTCTTACTTATTTCTAATCTACTTTTCGAAAAATAAAAAAAAAAAAGTGTTGTGCAATAAATCTTTACTGCTTCTGCGAATGCCTGGCGATTGATTCTTTTAAGATCTTCCTTTCTTCTCTTGTAGTTGCGAAAAACCTTTAACCTTACGGGTGGTCTTTTACCGGGATCATTCGCCTGTATTATAAAAGTTCAGATTGGAGCAATACATGATAGAGTGAGAACAATTGAGACTTACAGAGAGCAACCTGCTGACCGCTACTTCGGTCATTGTAAAAAATTGAATCTTACTAGCGAATGTTTATAAACCAGTGAATCACTGCTCAAAATCCAATCTGAACGAATGATCTCGGTACCGACTACCCTAAGATGCTGGCGTAGTGAATTACTATTTCTGTGTTTTGTCTGATGAATCAAGTGACTTAAGACTGTAATTCCCTACTTATCCCTTCATTTTCCATGACAAATGGTTTAGAAAGGATAGCGTGATTAAAATAATAAGAAAAAAGAGGACAGCTAATGTTTGTCACTTAAGCGTAAATGAAAATACATAAAGTAAGCTATAGAAATAGTCCCAATTGGGACGCTTTTGAGTTACTTTTCGCCCACTAATGGTATGTCTGCCACTTTTTAATTGTTTCATAACAATTGTATTAACAATAACTTTAAAGTTTACCTATAATCCATGATATTATAATAGAAAATGAAGCAAAAATGCCATTAGTGAGCGTAAAGTAAAGAATTCGGAACACCTTTGCAAGTACTTTATAAAGCTACACGACATTTTATATTATCTTTCGTCAGTTGCAAGGCAAATAGCGCGCAATAGATAAAACGAAGATTCCAAATTCGGTCCGCCTCTGAGAAATGATCCATTTTTGCGACGCCAAATTTTACCGTCTCTCTGAGCATGCGCATTGCGTATTCTTGTGTAATACTGTCAGAGTTTCCAGGAAAAATTCTAGAATGCGAAGCCGTTAGTAACTGAAGTAGTTTATAAATTGCGTATTATATTTGGACAATAACATCTAGAAACAGCGAAATTTTGCACAAGAATATTGCATGAGACATGTAGACATATTTGTAAAATAGTTAAATGCGTTCGAGTTCATAAATCTAATAAAATATATAATAATAAACAATTTTTCACTTTGGGTCCTTAAACCTAGATGAGGTTTGTATTGACACTGCACTTTCTCAGTAGTTTATGTGGATTTTTTATATTAAAATAAATATGTTTTATTTTTAAGATCTTACAAATTAAATTTTTAAATTATAGCGCACACTTGTCTGCTTGTCATACTTATTTGCAACACTGAATGTACAGTCTGCAGAAGTAAAATATATGCTGAAGGTACAGTCTGCAGAAATAAAACATATGCGTTATTAGGTAGATATATATATTACATATATACTAGGCAGATCTTATGTATATGTTGTTAAAGTTTACTGATATAATATGATTGACTTGACTGATATTTTAATTTAGACTTCCTTTTTTTTCATTAATTTGTGCATATATAAATGTAATATATCGGAACCGGCAAAAAGTGATCAAACACTTTTTTACTTTTAATGGCTGACTGACACCTTAAAAATAATGTAATAGTACAGTGAGAAAATTATTTTTTCTGTCGCTATCCTTTTCACACCACTTGAATTGTGTGAATGTTGCTGTCACTGTCCTTCGCACACTCTTGACCGGTGACTTTGTATAAGTATAACATATCTCTATAGTATAGAATATCATTGGCTGTTGTCTTATAATCGATTTACCATTGAAACGGTTGTCAGTAGTGACAAGTTCTTATGATATATTTATTTTAATTATTTTTTTTTAATTATTTCAATACGAGCATTTCCTTTGTTCTCCTGTACTCTATAACTTTTTAAATGCAAGCGTGCAACAAAATCAATACAGCGACCAAGTATAATATAACTACGTAAATTCTGCCCGCCTCTGGGAGCATGCGCATTGCGTGTTATATATTGTCAGGGATACAAAAAAGGACATTATTTAGTAAAAATAGAATAGAATGTAGGTACTATATAAAGCTACAGGACAGTTTATACCAGCTGTTGTCGGTTAGAAGGCAAATAGCGCGCAATAGACGATCATAAACATGACGATAGACAGATTCTGTCCGCCTCTGCGAAATGATCACATCGGAGATACCAAATTTTACCGTCTCTCTGAGCCCCATACGGCGCACTTAATATCGGGGACATCGGAACTGTGGTCAAGGACTTTATTCATATATACGAATGAATAAATAAAATACTTATGCTCATTATACGCAGGGGTAGGCAGAGCGCAGCGAGCACGTCATGTCTGACCTCGAACCAGCAATGTGTAGGTATTATGTCAATACATTTATATAAGGGGGGATCGTTTTTTCGAAAATTATGGAATAAGTATGATTTTGCAGAATCCAAAAATCTCAATCCCATCTTCCGATAGTTGCACTCGTACATTTTGACGTAGTATTAATTAGTCCCAGGTTTTTTTCAAATTATAAACCTTACTTTTTGTAATTACTCAGTAACAAAAAACGATTCGGAGCAGTGGTGACTCAGTGGTTTAGGCCCCGACTTACGTACTGCTTTACTTAGTGTTAATTTATTTCATCACCACTGCTCCAAAAAACGGTGAAGGAATACATCGTGAGGAAACCGGCTTGTCTTGGAACCAATAAATTCGAAGACATGTGACATCCACCAACCCGCAGGCCAGCGTGGTGGATTACGGCCCCTTCCCTCACACGAAGAGGAGGCCTGTGCCCGTACAGTGGGTTTATTATAAAAAAAAGGATTCTCTATTTTGAAAGAACTACTCTCTTCTCCTTTTCGATTGGTCTATATATTTATTCACAAACTCCTAAACCACGTAACAGATTTAGAAACAGCTTTCATCATCATGTATATATTTTTTCTTAAAGATTAAAATGAATTGCATTCTATTTAAGATTTTGTATACATACATAAAGATAGATAAGATATTTCGGAACCGCTAAAAATTGACCAAACACTTTTTTACTTGTAATGGCTGACCAAGATTACCTTAAAGTAATGTAGTAGTACAGTGAGAAAATTAATTTTTGCGAATACTCCGCAGCGACATGTCTATGTCTCTTACGTTTGACTCAAAAAATATAACACTTTTGACCGGTGATTTTGTATAAGTATAACATACCTATAGTATATAATATCATTGGCTGTTGTCTTATAATCGATTTTCCATTGAAACGATTGTCAGTAGTGACAAGTTCTCATGAAATATTTATTTTCATTTTGTTTTTTTAATTATTTCAATACGAGCATTTCCTTTGTTCTCCTGTACTCTATAACTTTTTAAATGCAAGCGTGCTACAAAATCAATACAGCGGCCAAAGATAATATAACTATGTAAATTCTGCCCGTCTCTGAGACCATGTGCATTTCGTATTTTAATTTTGTCAGGGATACAAAAAAGAATATTATTTAGAAAAAAAATGTAAAATGCGAAGCCGCAGGTAGTAAGTACTATATAAAGATATAGGATATTTTATATTATCTGTCGTCAGTTGCAAGGCAAATAGCGCGCAATAGATCAACGAAGATTCCAAATTCCGTCCGCCTCTGAGAA